>JASXSY010001660.1:0-29012 GCA_034509805.1 Sipha maydis
ATCGTAGTGCTTCTGTGTGTTAGAATGTCATCTACTATCACCATGTACTATTATTGTTTTGTCCAACCCTATTATTATATTTTAAAAATTCATCTTTACGCAAAAAGTGTTCTTACCTGTACCCACCCTGGCCGTTTAATGTATAGTTTCGAACTGTATTCCTCGTATACACGTGTATGTAATTTATAATTGAGAAATAATGTAAAGCAATAATTAACAAAAATTGTTGGAAACTCTTAAAAAGGCAAAATTCGAATGATAACATGTCTTACATTATGTATTACATATCTTTAGGTCATTTTTAAGTTCGCACAACCATTTGTTTCGTCTACATCTCGTGATTGCATTAAACTAAATCAAACCGTGAACCACATAATAATAGAAAATTGTCCATTTCTGATAACCTAAATAATTTGTACGTAGTCAGAACCATAACTAGATCTAAGAGATATGATGAATGGACGCGACTGACTGCCTCTAAGTGAGAATGAAGTTGTAAATATATGTCATCATCTCACTAATTCGTTTATTTTGATTGAATATAATATGTTCATATATAATAATATATACATTAACCGTTTTATGGAACGATCCGCAACACGCTTATGTATTTATTCCACAATGCACACGTATGCACCGGTATCGATACTGCGCTTATACGATGTAAATTAATATCGTATAGTTTACATACGACAATGTGGCACACGTGTAACTACGCAGTTCGTCGGTACAATGTATGTGTGTGCAAACCGTGGAATGTCAATTGTATCATAATTGTGATTGTATTGTATATAGTTGATACACGTCGAAGAATCGTATACATAATACGCGCGAATGTACAGCGGATCGAACTAATAATAACCTAGGTACGTATATAAACTATGCGCAATAGTATAAGATTATTGTCAACAAAATCGTCCGTAACGGTGACGATGGAGTATGTTTTCTCCTCATCGTATTGGTATAAGTTATACCTGTGCGTGCGCGCGCGCGTAATGTGTGTGTATAAATATGTACTTACCATGTATCTGTACTTGCGCCAAAAACGATAGCCGTGTATTGTATTTACACGAAAAAAAAAATAAAACGTTTTGTAAAAACTACAATTCAGTATTGAATATGCGATGACGATAACACAGTAAACATCCGATAGTACCGTATAAGGTATGAGACACATTTTTTAACTATAAAATAAATAAACAAAAAAGAACCGCCATTGGTGAAAAAATTCTTCTTCTCTTTCTCTTGCTCCCTTTCTGACCCTCTCTCTTCATTGTAGTAGTTTCATTACAACAGTTGTACCTTACAGAACTAGTAGTTGTAGTAAGAATTGTACTAGCATTAGTATGGTCTATAGTAATTGTCGTTTGGATGATAAAGATCGTTGTGTATTTTTACAACAATCCCACGGTCGTCGCACGAAAAATTTCCCTTTCACGCATAAATATTATATTTTGAGTCTATATACATATCTGTGTGTGTATATGTGTATATAATACACATGTGTAGATTAATATATACAAATAACAAATTATAATACACCCACGTTTAATGTGCGTGAGTAAAAAGTCATGAAATAAAAAGTAACTTTTTTTCGAAAATATATTTTGAACGCACATGTCTCACAATTAACCACAGTTTTCTTAATGATTTTATTATATAATAAATGTTTAACGCATAAAACGTGACAATAATTTCCACGTGCATGAGAGTGATGATTAGCACTCATATGAAAGTGTAAAACAACTTACTTATTGCTTACGAGTATATATTTATTATCCTATTGACTATTAAAAATATATTTTTACGTGAGTAAAATTTATTTTCTTAATAATAAATATACCCACATACCAATTAGTTGTCAAAACTACTAAATATATAAAATTAAATGTAAAACTTTTTTTTAATTTTAATTATAAATTAAGAATAATAGATATAGTTACTTGTCGTTGAAATAAGACATTAAAATCTGTTTTTGAATTTGAAAACTTTTTTTTTTTTTTTTTTTTTTTTATTTTTAGAAAATTTACAATCTGTATACAATATGACACAATAAGTAAAATGGATAAATGATATAACACTATATACATAAAATAATAAAAATACACTTGAGGCACATGATGAGGGAAATCATCCAGCGATGGTACCCTCTAGTAATTTATTTTTTTTTTGTTCATTAATTTAATTCATTAATTTAATAGGTCGCGGCACCAATTTCTTTTAAGTCGGCGTGGTGGGTTGTCAGGAAGAGTACGTGATGCAAGGTGAGTGACTAAAGGATTGGGATGGTGTTGTAGTTTGGAGTGAAATCTTTTGTAGTATGATTTAGCTAGTTGGTCAACTGTTGGAATTCTTAAGTCATTGTGTAGGGTTTCATTTGTTACATACCATGGGGCCGAGGCTATTAGCCGGAGAGTGATGGACTGGGAGGCTTGGATAGTGCGGACTTGGGAGGGTTTGGCACATCCCCAGATTTGCATACCATACGCCCAAATGGGCCTGAGTAGAGACTTGTACAATGTGGACTTTGTGTGTATCGATAGTTTGGATTTAAGAATCGGCCTGAGTAGATGAAGGCGGTAGTTAAGAATTTTACGTTTGGACTTAAGATGAGGTCCCCATGTCAATCTTTTGTCTAGTAAAATGCCTAAGTATTTTACCTGATTTGATGAAGGAATCTCGACTCCTTGAAGTTGGAGCGAGGGTAGGTTGTGTTTGCGCAGTGTAAATGGCACTTGGAAAGATTTATCGGGATTTATTAGGATTTTCCACTTGGTTGCCCAGGTGTTTATTAAATTGAGGTGATTTTGGAGATAGTTTGAGGATAAAATAGGGTCTGGATTGGAGGAGAGTATAGCTGTATCATCTGCATAAGTTGCTATGGTTGTGTTTGCTGTTTTTGGAATATCTGATGTATATATGTTAAATAAATCGGGTGATAAGTCACTTCCTTGTGGAACACCGGCAGAGATTGGAAAGTAGGAGGATATTGAGTCGCCCTGCCGAACTGCAAATGTACGATCATAGAGGTAGGATTGGATTATTAGATAGTAGGGAGCTGGGAGGAATAATTTTAACTTGTATAGGAGGCCGACGTGCCAAACCCTATCAAAGGCTTGGGCCACATCTAGAAAAACTCCTGGGCAGTACTCTTTATTTTCGAATGAAGTTTGAATTTTATCAGTAATTCTGTGTATTTGATGTATTGTCGAGTGAGATGTCCTGAAGCCAAATTGTGTGTGGGGTATTATATTGTTTGAATGAATGAGTGGTCTAATTCTTTTGATGATAATTTTCTCGAATAGTTTAGCTAAAACTGGTAGTAGACTTATAGGTCTATAGGATGACGGTAGGTGTTTGGGTTTACCAGGTTTATGTATAAGTATTACTATAGAAAATTTCCAGATTGGAGGGAAGTGAGAGAGTCTTAACATGGAGTTATAAATAAATGTGAGAAGTAATAAAGTTTTATTGGGTAAGTGTTGTAATATTTTGTTTGTAATTAAGTCGTATCCGGGTGACTTCCTTGGCTTTAGTTTGCTAATTAAGTGTTTGATTTCATTTGGGGATGTGTGTTTTGCTGGGAGAGACATTGGTAAAGGACTATCAATAAATCTGGCAATATTGTCGAGGTGAGTAGATTCAGGATTAACATTAGGATGTGGCATAAATATATTTGAAAGATGGGTTCCAAAAAGTTCAGCTTTATCTTTGTCAGAGATCGCTAGCTCTCCATTTGGACCATTGAGCGGTGTAGCTTGTTCTTTGATTTTGAGAATATTTTTGGTAGTTCTCCATAGAGAACCGTCATTAGAGTTAAGTGATTGAAATTTTTCTTGGAAAAAGTTGGATTTATGTTTTATTATGAGTTTTTTGATTAAATTTGATAGATTATTTAATAGTCGTTTGTCAGAAGGCAGGTTGGATCTTTGCCACAACGAGCGGACCCTTCTTTTTTTTACTATTAATTTTTGGATTTGGGGAGTAAGGATATTATGTTTTGAAATGTCAGGTGTATTTGTGACATACGATGCTTTGAAAACGGCGGTTTGGATTGAGGTGGTTAGGTTTTGCGCTGCTTCGTCGATTTGGTCGTTTGATTTAAGTGAGATTTTAAGATTAGTGTCATTTTCTAGATTTTTTGAAAAGGAACTCCAATTGACTGGTCCTTTCGCTAAGGAAGGACGGGGAGGATTGTGGTAAATCTCACAATTCAGATTAAGAAGAACTGGACTGTGGTCACATGCTGGATCTGCTAGATTTTTTATGGAATGAGTAATGTGTCTTGGGATTGTGGTGAGAAAATAATCTAAAATATCGGGGTGCCGGTTTTGGTGGGAAGGCCAGTAAGTAGGCCCCGGAGGAGATATGAATGTAATTCTTGTGTTCAATATAATATTTTGAAGCAACCGACCCCTAGTGTTATCGGTCCGACAGCCCCATTGCGAGTGTTTGGCATTGAAGTCACCGCCTATAAGAAATGAGCGGCCAAGTGAGTTCAGAAATTGGGAGAGATGTTCAGATGATATTGCAGGCCTTGGAGGACAATAGACTGCGGATATAGTTGTGGGAATATGATTCAGAGTAATTAAGATGTTTGTAGCTTGAATAGTGTTAGTTTTGTAATTAAGTAACGGTTGGCATTGTATTTTTTTTGAAATTATAATGGCCGAGCCCCCATGGGCAGAGCCATCAGGGTGGTCGGTTCGATAAATGTTGTACCCGGGGAAAAAATTTTTAGAGTTTGAAGTGCAGTGAGTTTCTGAGATAAGTGCAATATCTATATGTTTTTCTGTGAATAGGTTGAGTAGTTCAGGTTCATGACGTTTAAGACCATTTGCGTTCCAAAGAAAAATTCTAAGGGAGTTTACGTTCGATTGTCTATTTATCATCTTTTAGGACTAGTTTGTTTATAACAGTAGTGAGAAGTTGGATTAAAGGATTTACCACTAATTTTAATTCTGATAAGAATGAGGAAAATTGAGAGGTTAGATTGTTATCGGGTTGAGTATTAAACATATTTGAATTGAAATGATTTTTTTTGTAGTAATTTGGTTTGTTTTTGCTATCTTGTGGGTGGGAAGCGTTTGTCGGAAGGCTTGGGAATTCCTTGGTATTGTTTAAATTGATATTAGGTTGATCAGAGAGTGTTCCATCGCTAGCAGTTTTACCCCCATTTACATTATTATTTAAATTAACATTTTGTTTAGTTGTAGCTTTGGAATTATTGTGAAATTTCTGTAGGTCCTTGTGAACGGTACATCCGCGGTAATTTGCCGGATGACTTCCTCCACAGAGAGCGCACGTTGGAGGTTGCTCTATGGATTTGGTGCAAGATGAAGATGTGTGAAGTTCAGCGCAGCGGACGCAGCGAGGTGGGTGTGAGCAATAGCTTTTGGAGTGGCCATATTTCTGGCAGTTTTGGCATTGTATTACTTCCCTACGTTTATATGGCTCTTCGATACGAACTTTGGTGTGAAGAATGGACGTTACGTGGAATATATCTTTGTTGATCTCAGCTGGTTCCAGATCGACAAAGAAGAGAGGCAAATTTGTTTTTGTAGTTTTGTGACGGACATTAGCAACTTGACGCACTGTGAAGCCAATTTCTTGAATGGCGATTCCAATCTCATTTAATGGGGTAGAAGGATGAATATTACGTATAACAACACGAAAAGCTTTGTTTTCACGTTGTTGGTATGTGTGATATTCGGCTTTATTTGCATTTAAATACTTTATCACAGCTCTATAAGAGTCGGAATTTTTAGTGAGGATTTTTAAATCATTAGTGGATGATTTGAATAAGAAATTTTCGGCACCAAGCAGTTTGAGAAAATCGTTGCGAAGCGCAACAAAGTCAAGTAACCCTTGAACCATAATAGGTGGTGGAGATGGTGGAGGTTTGACGGGTTCACTAGCATCGTCTGATACTTCGTTTGATAGATTCTGAGATGGGAACGCTATCTCTGGGTTGTCATCAGCAGCAAGGCAGGAGTACCTATTTGTTGTTGAAAATATACTTTTTTGGGTCGTCTTAGCTATTTTGCTTGTGGAAGGTTCGACAGAGGAAGAAAGATTCCTACCGGTTTTGCTAGACTTTTTTACGGTTACGTCTATGTCCATATCAGAATTTTCGAACACATCACTTGATGCACTCTGTATACGACTGGACGACGCTGAGTTTGTTTTATTTCTATTTGAGGTTTTATTTTTCGAATCAGTTATATTAACATTGTTATTGCGGTTCATTGTGCGTACTGTCGTTATCGCGACTTGGATTAGATTAGATAAATAGCTGCCGCCGGCGATGCCGGGGAGCGCGGACGGCAATTAATTAAGTAGATACCGTATAGACGTACGAGTATAGCAATTATAATTACCAGTTTTTGGATGATTTAGACTTGAGATGCTGAAATTCCGTGGCGATGACGGAAGTGGGATACACAGGCCGATATCCGGATTTTTTTGACACCATTCACAATTAATTTGATTAGGTAAGACTTGAGAAACAAATGAATATGCGTGCATGTAACTGATACGTGTGTTGCGGACAACAGTCACGGAGCGAGTGGAATTTGAAAACTTAAAATACTTTTTGAACATTTTTATTTAAATTTTTTTATAAATTAAAGAACAGAAAATTGGTTTTTAAAAGATTTTAAGTATATATATAAAAAAATTATATGTAGAAATAAATAAATAAATAAATAGCGTAACTTGAAGTTTTAAAATATGTGTTGTTATAAGTTATAAGTTTCAAATTATAAATTTATCGTTTGATAAATCACCAAATAAAATAGAGTTGTAATTATTACTATTGTTAGGTACTTTTAATTATAAGATGCCTTGTTAAGAATTATGAATGAACAATATACAATATATGGATATTATACAATAATAAATTATAAAATATCGTATAATATACATTACACATTAAACATTAATTATTCTATGCTTTATGAATTCATCATAAGCTAATAAATATTTTTTTTTGATATTTAAAATATATTCTTATTCATTATTATTGTATTTTAATTTATTATACTAGTATGGATAAAAAAAATAATTACTTAGAACAATTTTTAGTTTTTAATATTATTCTATATCCTGTTATTTCATTGATAACTTTAAAATGAATACAAGCGAAATGTCAAATTTTTATTTTTAGTTTTTATTTTCCTTATCTATTTATATGCTAAACGTAGTTTAATTTAAATATTTTTAAATATAAAAATTTCTATTCAGGGGCGTACTAGGAGTACTTAGGTTCGAATGGAGAAGATTTGAGCAGACAAAATTTTTTTTAGTATATTCAAAACATTTAACTCTCGATACGTTCGATTAGGGAAAATTTTACATCTATTACGTATATATTTAAAAGGTCTTTTTACATAAAAATTAATTTTACTATAGCACTCAAATTCATCAAATATATTATTACTACAAAATAGTGAATAGTTTTGTTTCACATGAATAGTTCATAATAGGTGACAAATATTTACTAATTTATTAATGAAATATCAAATGTATATTATTTATAAATTTAACATTTGTTGTATTTTAATGAACGATTATTTTAAATATTTTATTACTTCAGGCACATAGTTTAATTTAACAGCTCTTTTTCTATATAAATTAAAAGCAATGACTCGGTAGTTTCTTGTGTTTCATTATATATTAATCTAGTTTTTATTAGTTTCAGTTTATTAAAGCTTCTTTTGTAGTTAATTTCTGAAACTGATTAAGTTAAAAAAATTAATTTGCTTTAAATAGTTTAGTATAAGCAGACATTTGCAAATTTAAGTTGTATATAAAAATATAAACACAATGCAAGCAATTTTTTTATCGTAATTCCTATAAATCATAAACATTCAATATTAATTAAATAACTGGTAAATAATATAATGTAGAAATATTCGTACCCTAGGATTGTGTGTTATTTTCTATAATTGTTAATTTAACATTTAGAATAATTGAATATAAAATTATAAAATAATTTTTTATTGAAATAGACGATGATGAAGGAGTCTCTTGCGACAATAATCCGGTGGATTTCACGCATTCTCCATTCCGCCACTGTTACAATTTACTTTTTTTTAAATTATTTTTTAGTAAATTTACGAATATAATTTAGATTTTAAATTAAATTGTTGAGTTCTAATATATGACTTAAATATATACAGTTGAAATTAAATATTATAATTGTCATTGAGTAATCAATATTCAACAACTGTTATGATATTGAAAAATGTTATAAGTATATATACCTCCTTTTAGAACCATCAATATTTTTACCTAATGATTTTTTATGATTTCAAATAAATATTAAATATTTAAAAAATCATTATGTAAATCTAAAACCTGATATATAATATGGATATACCATACAGTTCATTATTAATTCATCTCTCATATTTGTTTGAAGAAAAATGTATTATATATATAGTTTCCAATAATAATTTCAATACAAATTCGTTTTTAATTTTAATAGTTATAAAATACTCAATAGTATAATTGGAATTTATTATTTTCGACTTCGTTTAGTTCACAGTAGGGCTACATTGCAAGCATGACTGATTTTATTATTATTAAAAAGTGATATATTTTAGAGAGTCAATTTTAAGTCTTAGTGATTTTTAAAATTGAAATTTATTATTAATAATATATATTCACATATTACCCACCATTATAACCTGAATGTAAATTCAGTAAAAAACCACATTTAGCTTTAGTCATATAGAGCGGTTTTGTCCCGATAAGTTTAGTAACGAAAGATGAAAAACAATTAACGTGTTATACAAAATAGTTGTACTATTTATAATCAAACCAAAGTGTTTGGTTGAGTTTATGATGTACATTTTTACTCAGATAAGTATAACAAATTTAAGAAATTAGTTCATAAAAAAATTATTACGATAGTTCATAATTTCTTGATCCGTAATTAAATCGCATCTGCAAGTATTTTGTTGGTATAACCATTGATTATAGAATAGATATCTATTCTATAATCAATGGTATAACTATAACTATACTTAATAGGGTCAAAATATAATATATATATATATGTATATATATATATATATATATATATATATATATATATATATATATATTATATACTCGTATATGTATTTGACAAATATTTAAAAAAAAAAAATTGAAATTATGCAAAATATACTTGAAGTATAAACAATTTAAAATGAATGTATATGAATTCGACAAAAATATGACTGTCTTTACAATATTATTCTTTGTGTATTCTGTCTTTGATGTTTTCTTTATTTTTTTATTTATTTTAATTTAATTTGTTATTAAAAAAGGATTACTGAGTTTCACTCGATGAAAACTTGTGTGGAGACCCAAGTGTTATTTTGTTTACAATTGTTGTTAATATACATTGGTACAACTTTAAAAACATAAATTAAACTAAATGTTTGAAAACATGAGAAAAATAAAGAAAAATATTATGTAGGTATTATATAATAATATAGTAATAATTAAAAATAATGGTTTGCAGAGGCGGTGGGTCTGTCGGAAAACTGGGACAATTCCCAGGTGGCCTATCTCGCTTATGTAAGAAGTGGTATGGTATGTTGAAAATAATTTATATTTTGTTATTTTTAATTGGATATAATTTGTTGTAATATTTGTTCAGAGATAGCAAGTCCATGTCACGCTCAAAATTTAAAAAAAATATTCTAATATATTTATCCTCTATAAAAAAATAAATAACTCAAAGTTTAAGCTTTGAATAAAATGTTTGATATTATGTCTAAAAAACATTTTTATTAATCACTTTTATCATTATGCTTAGAGTTATTTATTAGTTATTATTAGAAATAATGTAATTATGCATACCGGGTTTTTTTTTTTTAAACGTTTGATATTTGATGCCAAACATTTTCTTTTATAAGTTGGGTTTTATAACGTCGAACAAAAAATTAAAGATTTAAATGCAATGGCACAAATTAGACGAAATCATGGGGAGGAGGGAGAGAGCAAAATAAAAGTATTCATTATTTACTTTTGAAAAAAAATAATTTGATATTGCGCTCGCTTAATATGAAATCATCTAATAGATACTATAAGATCTAACCACCTTATAGTAAGACTGCAGTTTTAAATGTTGATAATCAAGATCAAGGTTTTAACTTGTACGTAGTGAAATCATATAACTCATGTACAAGTCAATTATAGTAGATATTCAAAACAATTAAATATACAACTCATTTAATAATGTATACTAATTTCTATAATTTGTTACACTTAACACAAAGCAATTATATCCAACTCCTAAGACAAGAAAATAAAGTATTTTACAATATATATAAAAAATATAATTCATGTACTTGTGAGGCATATAGTGGAAACGGATATCGGTCAAAATATAATTTGGTGAAAACATGTTATACCAAAATCATCTGGTTTTGACGAAATTTTAATTATGTACGAATTAATACTTGCAAATTAAGATAGTATTTTCGATATTTTTAAATATCTGTTTGTAGACATACTCGTATTATATAAATTAACGATTTATATATATATATATTATTATTATTAATATTATTTAATATTTTTAATATTTAGTATTATAATATGCCTTAATATGTAAAAATTAATATAACAAAAAAAAAAAAAGTCTATATGATTATTTTTATTCATTTTTCATAATTATATAATATATTTTAAAAGAAATCGTACATGCAATTTTAAATAAAATTTGTTGCAATACATTTTTTTACTGAAATGCTATAATACTATGTTAAGTACTTGTTAATAATTATATTTCTGTTTTCCTTTTAAGATTTTAATTTATTTTTGGCGGTTTTTAACTTAAAGTATACATCCGTCTCAACATCTGTAATTAAAAACTTGTTGAAAATTGAGTGGAACGATTCATAAGCGTTGGTGGTCTGTTGTAGGTTTATGATGATAGGGCTATCTATAGATATATATTTATGAGATTATAATATATCTATATGGGCTGCCCAAAGTGTTAATGGATAGAAACAATCATCATCGATGTAATTATCTAAGAGATATTTTTTAGTTATTCGTCAGTCAGTAGATCAGCCATACAATCTTGAAATAAGTATTCTGATATTTTAGCTGGCTCAGAAAAAAGTAAATAAAAAATCTGATGTAACCAAATGCCTATTTCAGATAATTTATGATAATTCAGATAATTTTGGTCGATAATCCTAGTTTTCGGATTTGACGATATCAAGCCTGCGTTAAATGAAAGAGGAGCCCAACTATTTCTGTTCGTAGACAAATTGCATTTATAGAAGTTGATATTGCTTTTTCAAATGCATAGTACTTACAACTTTGGGTGATAAATATATTGACCGATTGATGAACATTTATCAACAATGAATTTAAATGTATGGTTATTGGTATTTTGTTTAAGTTTATGATTTATAAATATATATAATATATATAATATATTATATTTATATTATAGTTAAAAAAATATATATTATATTATGCTATAAAAATATAATAATGTTTCACTTCTTCGGTACTGGTGCGGAGTTACTATATTATTGCTATCGTATTTTATTTTAATATTAGAACAATTCATTACAATTAAATTCATTACAGAGTCCAATATTAACCATAACAATAAAACTATTGAGTTGTGTGATAGAAATTGATTTGGTAGAAATGGGTATCAGACAATTTATCATTTGATGCCCGTTTCCATTTGAAAATTTGATGGAAACGAGTATTGATGGAAAATGGAACGTTATTTGGTGGAAACGTGTCCCGCTCAATTATTTGTAAATATTAAACTTCAACATATTACAAATTTTCAAATTTTTTAGTTAAAAAAAAAACTTTTTACACATATTTTGTTTAAAAAATAATACTCTACCCCAGCGGTTCCCAACCTTTTTAGTTCCGCGGACTACTAATTTTGTAAAAAAATATTTGAGGCCCATCCATAGCATACATATATACGTTTTCATAAAATATATATTATAATTTTATGAAAACGAATATAGGTATGCTATGGATGGGCCTCAAATATTTTTTACAAATACATGTATATATATAGTTATTGGGAATAAAAAATTTTAAAAATTTAAAAAAAAGACAATTGTTTATTAAAAAAAAACTTAATTCAACTTTATCACAAGATAAACAATTTAATGTGATTTTTGACATTGCTTGTTCTTCACGAGAAAGTCAATATCTGGATTAAAACTTGTTAGTTTTAGTTTTAAATCACTCTCAACATTCAGTTTATTCCTATATTTATTTTTTAAATAAATTAAAGTAGAAAAAGCACGTTCACATAGATTAGTTGTCGAAAAGTCCATCAAGTTTCTCAGTGCAAATTTAGCGATTGCTGGATAGTCTTTCCGAACATTTAACCAGAATGGCACTAATTGTGTACTTTTAAAATACGATTTTAAAGTCTGATCACATGACATTTCAATCAACGAATCTTCTTCACTTGCTGATATTTTTAATTTTTTCAAATTTATATAAATAATTTTTTCTTTGTTATATTCAAACTTGACACATCAACAATCTCACTACTAGTAGTTCCACTACTACTAGTTTCTTCATCATTTGATAGCTTCGTCTTTCGACAAGACCCAGTTCGAAACCAAGTATCCATATTTACGTGTAGCGTAATTAATAATATGTACTATGACCAGTGTTGGGAATAGATAACTAATAATTTATCTAGATAAAGATAAAGATGACTATACTAATTCTTATCTAGATACAGATAAAGATAGTTATACTAAATTTCATCTAGATAAAGATAAAAATAAGTACATTTTTATTTAGATAAATATGAGATAATTTCATGTTTGATTTTGAAAATATTCAAGATACTACAGCCTACAGATATTAGGTAAAAAATTCATAATTAAAAACATTTTAAAATAAATATCATTTTTTAAATTAATTTCAAACATTAATAAACAAAAAATATAAAATGATTTTTTTTTTTTAAATAAACTTCATAAGAAGATTGTCATCTTGTCAGTTATCATCTGTGTCATAGGTATATGATGTACAGAAAAATGTAAAAATGAAAATATAGAAACATTTTAAATTTTCAAATTTTATTTTTATTCTATTTAAATAAATTATCTAGATTGGTACTGATAGATAATTCGATTTTTATCTAGATGAAGATAAAGATAACTGAGTATAAATTTATCTAGATAAGATAAAATATAAATAATTTTTATCTAGATAACTTATCTAGATACATTTATCTAGATATTTCCCAACACTGACTATGACACTATGTAGTATTATATGTAGTAACTCACAACAGACACAACGACGCATAAACACACACTGTCGCAAAATAACTAGTTTACCAATTTACGAAATCGAAAGACCTATTAAATTTATCGCAACCCGCACGCCGTGTACGTTAAATACGATAAAAATAATAAATAATAAGAACCTATTAATAATCAACGAACTATATAAGATAAAACTACATTCAAACATTCGATATCGTATCGTTAATTGTACACTTACTGTACTCTATAGTTAAATTTTAATTGATTAAATATTATTATGATCAGAAATAAAACAAAAAATATATAATAATATTATTTTAAATATTTATTTATAATATTTAATATTATACTTATGGCTCGCGGCCCACAAGTGGGCCGCGGCCCATGGGTTGGGAACCGCTGCTCTACCCGAATATGTAAAAAAAAACTGCCATTTTTAAAAAAAAAAAAAATTCCATAGCATAACGTCTAAGTCAAAAATTTAAAATTAGTGTATATTGGTACTTCAAACCCCATTTCTATACAAGATCATCGAACTTAAATATTTAATAATATCTCTTAGCATGAACACACTGTACATTGTATAGTGATGTATTTTTATATAAATATAAAACATTCTTATTATGTACTCAAAAGGAGTTTTTTGGTTCAAATACTTAATTTAATGGTTAAACATGCTTATGGTTGATACTATTTAATAAAATAAGCTAGGAAGAACATAAAATGTGTATGAAAATATATTGGTAATAGCTTCTGCCAATATGTAGGCCAAACAAATTATTTAAATCTATTATTTTAAGTGAGAAATGGTTGGAAGACATCTACCAATAAGACAATGAATGGTAAGAAAGTAAATTTGAAGAAGTGACCTAAAAATATCTGTTTGCCTTGCAAGAAATGTTGAGCCACTCCGTCTCTGATAGTAGGTAGGCTCCAATGTTGAACAAGTTATATATTTTTGGTCTTAAAGTTTCATATTTACATATATACTCGTATATATGTATGTAAGTGTGATGATTAATGTCTTTATTAAACATGTATAACGGAATCGAATTCAACGTAAGTGTAATTTTGTTTTTATATTTTTCCGCGAGTTGTAATCAACTAGTTAATAGCGTCATAATAATTCGCGCGTATAATATCGGCTTTAAAAAATAGTCTAAACCAGATAAGCCGCCTGTAAATCTTCGAACGACATCTGCGGTCGTCTTACCCGTTTAGTGATATGTTTCAGAAAAACCATCTCACAAAAGCATCATATAATAATGTAGATCACCCGTAAAATCCCCGTAATATACCTAAACTACGGTTATTATTTACGACTCGTAGCACGTTCGGCAACATTGTTTCTCATCCGTAGTTTTTTATTCACAGCAAAAGCAACGGGACGCGGAAACGACGTACGATGGCGACGAAGACGATGTCGACTCGACGGCCGAGCTGCCGTCGTACAAGCTTTCGCCCGCTCAACAGGAACACATACTCGACGACATCCGCCGGCACAACCAACCGGAACAGTGGTGGACCGCACCAGGTTCGTCGGGCACGGTTGCGCCGTCGCCGACCGTGAACACGGAAGCGATATTTCACGGCGGTGACGTTGGTGTTAGCGGCAAAGACGACCGCGGCCAAGACCAAAGTCCGGTGACCGATCAGCTGCAGCAGCTGTTACAGATCAACGACGTGGCCGCCTCAGACGACGATATTACCACCGTGGTCAACCTAGACGACGACCGCCACGGCAAGCAGAGATCCATCGGCAATGGCGGATCTGGTAGAAGTGGTGGTGACGATGGTGGCTGGCACCCGCAGCCGTCACCGTCTTACAGCCGTCCGCAGCAGCACCCTTCGTTATCACCGTACGTCCCACCACCACCGGTCATGCAACAGAACCAACAGCAGCACTATCCGACGAATTTACCCGGTCCCACCGTCTCGCACCACCAGCACCACCAACACCACCAACACAACCATCAGCAGCAGCAGCAGCAAGTTTTCGTCACGACCTCGTCGTCAAAACCGTCACAGTCGTCGCAATCGTCGCAATCGTCGTCCGACGTACCGGTAACGCAGAACAGTCATAGCCATCACAACCAATATGTGCAACAGGTGCAGTACTATCCGAAACAGCAGCAGCGGCCGGCCACGGTGGCCGCGTCCGGTATCAGCGGCTTAAACGGCGGCGAACTGGACCCGGACATCGAGCAGCAGATCCGCCAACAGTTGACGGCTGTAGTGGGCGCGAGCGGCGGCAATTACACGGTGCTGACTTCGGGCGGCGCAAGCTTGGGTTCCATAATGCACGGTGCTACGGGCGGCCAGCGCACGGAGCCGCCACGCATTAGCGGTTCGGCGTCCAACGACCACGTGCAGTACGTGAATATCGACGGCGGTGGAGGAGGCAGCGGAACACTACCGCCGTCGTCCACCCGAAACCGCGTCCAGCAACAACCGATCGAGAGCAAGGCGGCCGCCGCACCGGCGACGGTTACCGCGAACAGGAACACGGTCGTCAAAACGGTCGTGGTGCACCAGAAACCATCGTCGCAACCGACCGCGTCACCGACGGCCGTCGTTCCGCCCGCCACGGCCGGCAAGGTGGCCCCGCCGCAGACATGGTCGGTCAGCGAACAACAGCACCTGGAACAGCTGGCGCGTCAGGTGCTGCCACCCGGCGTGGCGCAGTACGAGATCATCCGGGCCGGCGGCATAGACGATGACGTCAAGGACGGCGTCATCGGTGACCCCGTGGCCGCGGCCACGGTCGGCAAGCCCAACGACGCGATCGCGGCCGGCGGTACGCCGCAACAGGCAGTGCTCGGCAAAAAGAAACCCGTTACGTTCGTCATACTGGAGGAGCGGCCGGACGGCACTGTCCGCGTGCGCGGCGTCGAGAAAAAGCAGCACGTCGTAGGCGGCGGCATCGTTGACGGCGGTTCTCCGAGCGTCGGCGACGGCGAGACCGCGGATCAGTCGGGCCCGGTGGCCGCGGACGACGAACACCTCCAGCGGTTGGTCGACCGGTTGAACAGGGGCGAGCTCCGGTTGCCGGGAACCGGCTCTCCGACGGTGTCCAAGACCAGCGGGGCGGACAGCGTGACGTCGGCTAGCACCACGGCCTTGCCCCCGCTTCCGGCTTACGTTCCAACATTCGCCTCGACCGCACCACCGCCGCTTCCACACAAGTCCAACGGCGGTTACGGTATCACCAAACACCGCGATTCGTCGCCGTCGTCCGCATACTTCAGTACCGTTACGCCCAAGATTACCTCGTCCACCACCACCACCACAGCCACCACACAACAGCAAAAACTGTACCAAAACTTTTTCCTACCCACCGCTGTGCCCACAGCCGCGGTAAGCGTCACCACCGCGATCGGACAAAAGGACCGGTACTATCAACAACAGCACCAGCAACAACAACAACAACAACAACAACAGCAGCAGCAACAACAACAACAACAACAACAGCAGTATTACTCGACACCGGCGATCGCCACGTCCGCGTCATCGTCAACTCCGCGGCCGGTGAACTCAACTGTGTCCTATCACAGCAACAACAACAACAACAACAACAACAACAAAGGCGTGAAAGATGGCGTGTTCAGTGGCGCCCTTCGCCGCCGTGGCTTTTATGCAATGGCCAAGTACATGCGGCAGGCTGGTGTGGATTCGGTGCTCGAGGAGACCGGTATAATAGCATAATATTATCTTGTAATAAGTGTTCGTCCCACCATTTTCGGTCGCGTAAGCCATGAGCCGCGAAATATATCGCGGTTTGTCATCCCTAAACATTTGATAAAGATTGTATCAGGACAGACGATCAATGCTTTAGGAATATGACCTTTATAATGTACATCAGTACGTCTAAAGCACGCCACAAAACTAAAACTCAAATCTATCAGGTGCATTGGCAGGATACAAAAAACTGGTTCGAAGAAGTTACAACTGTTTACAAATTCTAAAACTGTATTCCTTGTCACTTGTCAGTCAATATTCAACAAATATGACTCAAAATATTCTTAAATCTCTTTAAATTTCACGAAAAAGGTTTTGATTGTGAATCCAACGAAACTAAAAACTAATGTTCTATGTAATCGCGCTATAACCTAACCAAACGAAAAACGAGCTGACATCCTTTCGACCGTAGACATTTATATCGACCTCAAACTCGAAGAATATTATGCTATTTCAAATAAAAAATTATAGTTCGTTCAATATTAGCAGTTAACTTCATCAGCATTTCTGTACAATAATGTTATTAATAATATCCGGATGGATTTCAAATATACGTTAGATGGTAGGATAGGTTTCACATACCAGTTGCATGTGAAAGTATTCCGGTGTTATTGTTCTTCGTTTGCGCGAAAAATTCACGGTTAACATACAATAACATTCATTTGTTTTTCACACGCAGACATACAACCTAAGGTACGTTGTCGGAATTGACTATGTATATCTCCTTAAAATTCGTCATGCTTCAGAGTCATGATTTAATATTTTTATCTTTGCATATCTGATGAAAAAAGTCATTGCCCTAAATTTACATTATTTCGGGTATAAGCACGAAAAAATATCAAATATATTAAGGTCACACACCGACTGATGGATATTTTCAACTTAGATAGAATCACTTCAACAAGGTTCGAATAATGTCACTATAAACTAATCTGTACATATTTTTTCCAACACCCATAGCTTTTACCAAGCATTCTCTATTCTGTTTTATATTTATTTTTATTTTTATTTTTATTTTTATGTCAAACAGGTCCTTTTACCATATTTGTGCCCACAGACAAGGCGTTCCGTGCCTTACTTGTACAGCTAGGTGGTCCAGATCGTGCTGAAGACAAGTTTCGCGAGAATCCGCGTTTACTGATCGGGGTAATTATGTCTATAACTATTTAAACAAATTGTTGAGCTGTCGAAAATTTATATTAGATAAGTGTAAATTGTGGATTTGAAAACCAAAGATAAATTATCTGGAAAAATAATATCAACAAATTAGAACGGAGAGGATAACGAAAGGAATATATAAAATGGCATTTGCATATTGAAAACAAAAATACTTTTAGTTTAATGGACGGAGAAATAAATATTTGATGTATTAGGTATATTCGAAGGTAAATTTCGATTTTTAATGTAATAATAATATTTTTATTGAGCAGTTATGCAATAAAATAATTTTTACAGTAACACTTCTTCTCCTAATGCTGAGAATAACGTTGTGATGATAGACAAGAGTTTCTAAATAGTTTGAATAAAATTTAAATTAGAAATATTGAACATTATAACTTTTAACATATTAATTAATTGAAAATAACCATTTTCTATATGAAACATATATCGAAAACAGTAAAGAGTAAATATAATAATTTATATTAATTTAATAATGAAAACAGAAGAACAATATCATTTATAATTATTAATTAAAAATATCCTTTTCTATCATTTATTTTTTATTTTAATTAAATTATAAAGCATGTCTATTAATGGTTAGTAATTTTTAAATTAATAATTTTAAATGCTAATGATTTTTACAATCATGACAATATATTGGAAACTTTTCGTGTAACTTATATCTAGTTGTCAGATAACTGTTAGCGAATTAAGTATTGTTAACTCAAGGTATTTTAACGTTTATAAATCTATTATTATAACTATGAATAACTGGTTCTATATAAACTTTAGATTATTTAGAATATTATCATGTGTGACACGTGGTAAGTAAAGTGATTGGAAATATTGCGTAAATACATTGTACATACATTAAATACAATATAAATTATTGAATATGAAATGTAGGTTTAAAAATTATGTGACGTCTTAGGAGTGTTTTAAAACTCAGATGTATTTTCCTCCGGTTGCGAAAACGATTGATTTTTCTAACTACCTGTATTTTTCTTCCGTAAGCTTCTGTTGCACCACGTTGTACCCGGAGCGTTCAAAGCTGCTGATCTGATGGTTGGAGACGAAATGACCGGTGTCAGCTTGGCGGGCACACAACTTCGGGCCAACCTGTACGCGCGGCAGCTGTACGACAACCGATGGAACGACATTGAAGTGAATATTTTTTAACATTATAGGCTACAATATCACGTTATGAGTTTCTCACTGTCCGTAGTATTATTTCTTGTTGCCGCATCCGTTGCACCAACCTTAGTCTATCAACTTGCCTACGACATTAGATGTATCTAACATTATTACTCACCGTTAGCGTTATCGTCGTGTTCCAGGTGCTCACCGTCAACGGGGCTCGGGTGCTGGACAACGTTGTTCCGGCAGCGTCCGTGACTACGGACGACGGTCCCTTGGTGGACGACGGCGGCAGCGTCGGGCCCGCACAGCAGCGAAGGGATATAGTGCTGTCATCAGGCAGCGAAGGAACTGGACTCGGAGGGACCGGAGAAAATCAACAGATCATGGCTATCGGGCACGCCGTCGATCGCGTACTGTTCCCGTTGCCCGTGGGAGACGTGTTGGCCACGATGAGGGCCGATCGCCAACGACGGTACTCCGTGTTCCTGCGAGCCGTGGACGAGCACTGTTCGTCCAGCGTGCGATCAATGCTTACTGGTACTTATGTTTAAAAAAGAAAAAAAATGATTTATAATTGCAGCAACGCACCGAATTGACTATTAGACATCGTGTCTTGACATCGACTCTTGTTATCGGAGACTAATTTCCAATGAAAAAAATATTTTCGTGGTAACTTTCGAATCTAAATAAATATTACCATCATAGGGCTAATCGCTCTCACAAAAAAATAAAAAAAAACCATTAGAATTCAAAGCTTTGGACGTATCAGCCAATGAAACGTATATCAAACCGCGACACAAACAAAGTAACGTGCGCACCCTTTGATTCTTAAAAATCGCTCTTCCCTCCTCGTCATCTCTAGCTGGATCCCATAAAATTATATTAAAATTGGAAAAATAAAAATAATAATTTCAAATGATTAATCGAATACATATGTTAGCAAAATAATATATTGTTTTCTTCCAAGAACCATTATGTTTGTATCATATGGAAACATAGAAGGTCAAAACAATTTCCGACCAATATGAATAAGTTACTTAAATTAATACTCAATAATGTATTTTTTTTTTGGTCCGTCAATTCAATCCACGTTACTATTCATCAAGCATAATATAATATCGTATTGTTCCAATGAAAACAATGTACCAGCATCACTATCTACTTATCAATTCGCGTAAGTCACATGCTTTTACGGCAGCGTTTCTTAAACTTTTTTTTCCATAGAACTCTTTTTAAAGTCCATTTTTATCATGGAATCCCTTTTTTTTTGTGTAGCTTTCAACAATTTTAATGCGTCATAATTGTGTAAAAATTATTTGCAATAAAATAATAATAATGTGTGCATTGTATTAGATTCAAAAATATATTTTAAACAACAGACAAACAGGACTTCTAAATTTAAATTTGAATGAAATCAGTGAAATTGATTTTTATTATTGCAAGCATTCTTAATATTGTGATATATCGATGGAAGTTGTGTTATCGTATTAAGTTCAGCATCGAGTGTTTTGCGGTATCTTGTTTTCACGAATCTATAGGTGGAGAAACTCGTTTCGCACATATAAGTGGTTGCAAATGGTAAAAGTGCCAACACGGACCTCTGTGACGGTTGAGGACCCTCATAATCAATAAGTATTTATAACAACGACGTTCAGATATGTATACTGTATACTAGCACTACAAGCACCCCCTATAAGTACAGACTAAACCGTACACATTATTATTTATGTAAAAAAATGTATGCATTATTAATGTACAAACATTTTTTTGTCTCCACTAACTGGTACTTCTCTTTAGTTAGCTTAATAAAAAGTAGTTTTTTCGACAACATCGGGAAAGAGCACTTAGGTTCTGCGGAACACGGTTTAAAAAATGCTGCTGCTCTGCGGGTGCCTCGTACGTATTGCCGATCGCAATCGCTCAAATGTTACGGTGGTTGTCGGTTTCGTGCGATCGATGTTCGCGTATCCCGCCGCCGCGGCAAAACGTTACGCGGACAGGTTCGATTCCCGAGAAAAACGGCGAGCCCGGTCTCGGGGTGCGCACAACCGGGGACTCGGCTCACCGCCAAGAAGAGCGCGGCACAGCATATTTTAACATAAAAAGTACGTGGCACTAGTGCCATCCAGCATAGGCGTGCGCATGGGTGCAGCAGAAGGTTCATGTGCTGCATCTGCTACATTTTTTGGGCCGATTGATTGGTCTGTGGGCCGGTCGGGCCAATTCATTATTTAATAATTTAATATAAATCAAGAGTAATTTTTATTTAATTAGGAAAAATAAATAAATAAATTGTGACTAATTATTCTATGATTTTATTTTATACAACTAATAATGTCTGGTAGTAATTGTAACTTGGTGTTTTCAAAAGCAGTGAATAAACGTATGTTTACATTTGTCAATTGTTAAAAAAAAAAATAAAAAAAATATTACACTATTATAGCCACTTTGGTAACGATAACACAGCCTATATATATATATATATATATATATAATGTGATCAATCATTTTAACTGTTCAACGATAATTTGACCGATTGTTAAAAATGGGTGGTTTGATTTTATATGCTGCATCAGCAATTAAAGTCCGCGCACACCTATGCCATCCAATAATAACTGAACGCTACCCAGTGGATCGTGTCACTGACCATTTATCGTAACGATCGTCGTGACAGCAGTTGATTATCCCTCTGTGTTCCTCCGGCAGACCATTCAGTTGGAGTGCCACACCCCGTGAACATTTCTTAAAATAAATTCTGCGCGCGTGACTAATTACGCGCTTCGTGTCCGTTGCAGGATCCCGGACGCTGACGGTGTTCGCGCCCATGGACGAAGCGTTCCGCGTGCGCCGCGGCTCGGGCAACCACACCGCCGTCGGCAGCGGGTCCATCGTCGACTGGCTGCTGCGCGAGGACGCGGCCGGCAGGTTCAACAGGCGGGACCGCCGTCGGATCGCGGACCGGTTCGTGCTCAGCCACTTAGTGCTGGCCGGGCCCGGCGACCCGCCGATGTACACCGCCGGGCTGCGGTTCTACCAGGTCAAGGACACCGCGTACCGGCTTCCCGTCGGCGGTGCCGGCGACAGCTCAGCGCCGGCGGAAGACGGCGACGGCGTGACGACGGAGGACAACGGCGACCACGGGTTCTCCACGTTGCCTCCGGTCGACGGCGAAAAACCGCATTACTATCAACTGACCGTCTACAAGGATTCGGGTAGGCTGTTCAGTTCTTTGCATGCGATTTTCTTTTTTGCCATTACGAATACATCGTTTCGTTTCCGTCGTCTGAAGAATATACAGCAGTTACAAGAACAATACCGTTTCTTCATTCGCACCTCGAAACCCATAACAAATCATTTTCGACAAATCCATGTTTTCAAATTTCACGCACTTAACGTTTTACTCGATGCACGGTGCGCACTGTAAATATGACGCAAGTGTACCCGTGTGAAAGTTGAGCGCATTCGCGAGGGGTTACACGGATCCGTGGCGTGGGTGCCACAAGTCTTCTATGGCCACATATTTCGAAATCCGTTTTCCGATCGTCGTATTTATCGATTCATTGGTCGTTTAGACGCACCACGCCATATCAATCGGCCTGGAAGTACCCTACCAAACATTGCGTATACCCAGTGCTGTAAAGTATTTGAATAAAAGTATTCAAATAAATAAATATTTTTTTAAGTATTGAATAACTTTTTAAATACTTTCAGAACGAAATATTTTCAATGGCATTTTAAATACTTTTTTTTCTATTAAATGCTTTGTTTTTTATTTTTTAATTTTATTTTTATTGAAAATATTTGGTTGAAAAAATATTTCCAACTATAATAAAAGCCCGACGGTTTGTGAAACCAGGTTTCTAAAAATAGATATTCAATAACAATACTTCCTTTTGTGTTATTAGACAGGTAACTGTTAATATCAGATACAATATTTGCCTTAATGGTAATACGGGATTACGAGAATAATATTGTTCCATTAGTCATTATACAGCTGCAAGCCTGCACCGTTTTAGATTTTGAACGGAGTGATGGAATCTATTGGTTTTACAATGATGTGTTTTTTTTTTTTTGTCTGACGACATTTTTTTTGGCAGTAAATATGCTTCGATTTTCTTAAACAGCAACTTTTCTGAAAGGAATGTGAATGCAGATGGTACTTTGGCAAGTCACAAATTAAATTTTTTCAGTACTTTTTAAAAGCGTCGGGAAAAACGATAAAAAAATTACGAAAAAACGGGAAATTTTACACAAATCCACGTTTTGACAAAATACATTTTTTTTTTAAATGCTCTAACTCAAAAACGAAAAACTGTAAACACTTGGAATTTTCACTAAATCTTTATATTTGCTTTTTCTATATTTGGTTATATTTTCAAACTATTTTGACTTATTTTGGCTTATTTATAGACAATTTAAATTTTCGATTTCAGTAAATTTTTTTTTTATTATCTATAAAATTTATTTGGCTGTCCAAAAACTCTTGGAAATTTAATACAAGATTTATTATAAGTTATACTTATCGTAACTAAAAAATATCGGAAATCGTTTTACACAAATTTTTTTTATAAGTCCATAAAGTTCAAATTTGTATAAAATATGTTAAAATCATGGATAATTATTTTATAGTTGAAAATTCATAAAAAAATTTCTGTTTATACTATCAAAATGTTAACACTAGATTATTCATAAGCTATTCTTCAAAAATCTATAAAAAAATTTCTATTGAAAATTTAATAGAAGATTCCACTGAACTTTTTCTTATTGTCATTCAAAAATTATTGAAAACATTATTGAAATTATATAGGCACAATTTTTTTTTATAAGCGTTCGAACAGCGAATATTGACATACAATTAAATACAATACATAATACAATTACAATACATGTAAAACATTATATTATATAAAATATTCTAGACTGACAAATTATATCGGTTTTTGGAATTTGCTCTAACTCAAAAACCAAAAAACGCAAACGCATGAAATGTTCACCAAATGTTTATATTGACGTTTTCTATGAATGATTAAGTTTTCAAAGTATTTTGACATATTTTGACTTATTTATGTTTTCGATTTTTTTAAATTTTTCGTTTCAAAAAAAAATATACTTATTACAATATTTATAAATAACAATGTATTATATTCTAGACTAACATATCATCTCCGTTCAGAATCGTTTTTCGTATACAATGATACCTATCATTGAATTCAAATTTAACAAATCCATTGTAACGACCTATACTATAAACGAGTTGCACTCCATCTCAAACTGTACAGCAGAGTGAGGCCCATCCGGTTCTTTTTATTTATTAATTTAAAGATTTGTGTAGTTGTGTTTGTGTACAATACCTACTGACTACTACAATGCGTCTGTATTTTCGTCTGTTGATAGTGTAGGCTTATGTTTTCACAGTGTTAGAATCCAGCCAAGTAATTTAGTTATTGCATATATTAGAAACCTACTTTAAAAAACAAAAGTATTTGAAAAGTATTACAAATAGTTTTTTAAAGTATTTGAGTAGTATCCTAAATACTTGAAAAAAAATGTGTTTGAGTATTTACTCAGATAAGTACTTTTTAAAAGTATATTTTATAACACTGCGTATACCAAACTTACCAAGTCGAGTTCGCGAATCTAAAAGCACTGCATTTTGATCACTATAGGCTATAGCCTGTCGAAAGTGTTACGTTCGAATTCCGTATTGAACAGTGCGTGTCTCATCTTTCCGTTTGAGATTCTGTGTCTCTGAGTCTTGAGAATTGATGCGTGAATCAAGTACATATTGAGTTATCAATGTGGTCTATTTAACGTAATTTGGTTCACAATTTTCAAACTCCTCAGATTATAGTTTTGTTTAAAAGAAAATATGTAGGTACTGAATATTTGAACGAAACCATTAATACTAGAGCTTGGATATGTATGTCAACCAATTATTTTCACTGTATTTTGATAAATTAATTTGGGCAAGTGATAAAATAATTTCTGATAATCAGCTATATTAGATTTTATACAGTAGAGCCTCGATAGTCCGGACGGCATATAAATCCATTTTTGTAAATACAATGAACTTATGTAGTATACTCGGAGTTTCCGGAATCCGATTAATGGTCTGATCAGAACATGGATAACACTGATATATTGTTGTTATGTCGATTTGTCGTTATGTCAATTGAGAGAACGAGCTTTAGAAATAAAATTAAAAGTATGACTAAGAAAAAAATTACTACTATAATTAATTTATATTATTATAACATTTTTTTTTTTTTTTTCGTAAATCATTAAATTTTTTTTATTATTTTTGTAATTTAAAGTGCATTAAACAAAAGGGTGACGGAAAAAAATAAAAACCTTAGTTATTTCAGTAAGTAATCTTAAAAAAAAATCCAGTAAACCGGATGATGCTCGGTCTGAGTTCGTCCAGATAATGTCGAGGCTTTACTGTACATTTTTACATGTTTCATGATAAATACTTGTTTTTACGTATTGTCATTGTTTTTTTATACTCAAGCTACTGAAATTTAAAGTTTTTATTTTTTTTTTTAAATCAATTTTAATTTGAATACCCACGAAGTTACTCATTATTGATAAATAAATCATATTGTTAAAATAGTTATTTTGCATATATTTTGGTTGAATAAATGCAAAATGAGATGTGTAAGTACATATAAATTCGAGCCCTAGTCAAGACATACCCCTTAATTACTTAATTATAATACTCATTTGGGAAGTATCGAAATGTATTCTTCTAGTAATATAGGTTATAAAATAGTTAAAGCTGTATTGTATATAGTGCTGAACAATAATTATTGATTATAGGTAGGATACGGCTGAACGGTGGTGCGGCTCAGGTGTTGGTTCGAAATGTACCAGCTACCAATGGTGTACTTCATGGGCTAGACGCGCCACTCGTTTGATGACAAGGATCGTACTTAAAACAATCCATGGTTTAATTTGGATCCATATCTACGTTGCGAGTCACCGTTTTTATTTATTAATTATTTTGATAGTTGTACTAATTTTTTTAATTTTAATTTTAATTTTTGTACACATTACTACAGTAGGAAGAACCTGCGTCCATTTACTATTTTATTATTAAGAGTATTTTTATTTTTTATTTTCCTATTGTGTGTTTTTCAATTTTTACGCATTAAGATAATAATATTTAAGTATTATAACTACGTTATTCTTTTGTTTCGTATTCAGCAATGGAATAATTACGACAGCTACTACATAATATGTTGAAATATTATTCTAAGAAGTTTAATTATTATTATTTTTACTTTTTTTTTATTGTATTATTTTTGTATGATATTCGGTCTATTTAATTATGATTTTTTTTTTTTTTATATACTACATTTATACTTAAATAAATAAGTTGTGTGTATTACTTTAACCTGAATATAATTTACGTAATAATTATATAATTATAGTATATTATAACGTGTAATAAAAACAAAAATTGATAGAATACTAAAGATAGAAAACCAAGTAATAACAAGCGGTCAGCTTAGAATTAGTTAGGTTAGACTAGAAGAATGTCTTTTTTTAACAATAGATGATAATATTTTAATTACATGAACAATCGAATATTTTTTTAAATAAAATGAAACGAATAAATTGTCTATAGAGTACATATTTTATTCATGGACATTTTGTTAAATTTCAAACTAAAAAGGTGTAAGTAACTAAAAATAATAATATACGGAACATGTTAATATTTCTATACATGATTAAATAAATTCAACAAAATAAGTACTTAATTCATGAGTTAATCGCTAACAGTAAATGTGTATCAAACATTTAAATATTGTACATTGTATAAACTATTCACAATTTAATTTTTAATTTTTTAGACTGTTGTTCTGGATTCTAGTTATGTTTAAATGTTTTACTTTATAATTTTTACCTTATTTCGCAGTTCGTTAACCGCAATCTGGTTGATCAAATACATTTTATTTCAATAAAATTAATTTCAATAAGATTTGATTGTTTAGCATACAATAGAACTGTATCAACTCGGATTATCGGCGATAAGAGAAATCATTAAAAAGGATGAAGATATCAATTTACGTTCAAAATAAGCTCATTACATGTAATAGTGATTGAGGAAGTAATTCATGGAGAATTAAAATATAAACATCATTTTAAGCTTACAATCTTTTATTCCACACATGCGTACGTAGTACAACATTAAAATAATAATAAAATACATATAATATTTTTTACGAAATAAAATTATCAGCTGTTACCAAATATAAAATAAAAATCCGATACTAATGTATAATTTATTAATGATAAATGACACAAATAATTAAAATAAAGTATCTATACTACGGTTTGAATAAAATATAAATCAATAAATACAGTATACAGTAAATTCTCTATGGGCTACGAACAAATATTTTAAATGAAATCGATAATTCATGATACATTTTTTTTTCAGATTTAAGTGGAATGAAAACACACCAATTTTAAATTTAAAAAAAAATTATAGTGCTAATAATAATAATAATAATTGTTACATATTAAGCAATACTATTAATAAAAGTCAATATAATTTATAAATTTATATATAAATATGTAATAATGTCTGTATACAATATTTTGTAAAATACAGAATGTATTGAGTGTTTTACACAGAATGAAAAATATACATTCAACGTACAGCTGGATAAATAACACAACATTTGAATATAGGTGAAGTAGTAAAATTTTAGATTATAGTTTTATAATTTCTTAGTATTGTGATCGAATTTAAATCGTACCATAAACTTGAACTGTATGTTGATATAACAATTTTTCGTTCTGTGTATTCCAAGAGTAATTTGGGAATAGGAATGATGATAAATATTTGATAAACTTATAAGATAAATTAGTCATAGTTATATATAAAAACACAAACATAATATGTTTGAAACATATTATGTTTTAGTCACATAAATAGTAATTAAGCCTTAATCAATCATCAAACAAATAAATATGTATGGAAATATAAAAAAAATTAAATTAAAACTAAATACTTAAACGCACGCAGCCACATGAAAAGCTTACCATGTTCGTACGCACGTGATATATTAATAAAATGTAATTTTTCTCCATTAGGTTCCCTAAACTTAAAATTAGAATTAATATTAAATTATATTATATTAATTATCTAATTATATTAGATAATTCTTATACGTGAAGGTGTCACCCTTTGTAACA
Source organism: Sipha maydis (assembly GCA_034509805.1). NCBI lineage: Eukaryota > Metazoa > Arthropoda > Insecta > Hemiptera > Aphididae > Sipha > Sipha maydis. The sequence continues at coordinate 28,530 of JASXSY010001660.1, forward strand.
ACACTTCACGGTCCTAATGCAGTCATTATGTACCGAACGTAATAATAATTACGTATATTATAATAAATATTTAATAATGGAATTAAATCAAACATAGACGTTATCTATACTGTTAATGCTAGTAAATCGAAAAATGAAAAATGAAAAATTCTAAGCCTGGAATAGACTTTTATTAAAATTAAGATATACAGCGAACTCCCATAACATAAATGAAGTTAGGTACGAAGCAAGTAATTAAGTAAAAAATTAAAAAGTTAATCAACTAAGTTAAATACCAAGCAGCATTGAAAGTAGCGAAACCAAGGAATAAAAAATTTAAATATTATTAAAGTTCTAAGAATGTTTAATAATATTTAAATTTTTTATTGTAATAGGATATCAGGCATTGAACTTCTAAGAATGTTCAATGCCTGATATCCTATTACAATATTCTAAACTATATCTAACGTACAATGAACTTGCAGTACGAGCATATTTATAATT
>JASXSY010001661.1:0-39604 GCA_034509805.1 Sipha maydis
GATTATAAGAAATTTTTCTATATCAAATACTCAAATAGAACCATGTGTAGTGCTCAATTTGAATGTATTTCTATAACAATCGAAAAATCAATATATATTAATTTACGTTTATCATATCCTAAATCTGCAATTCCTTAAAATGCACAAAGTCAAATTAAAACTTAAATTTTATGTTAATTAAATGTACACATAAATCCTAACGATGTAAATTTATTATAGTTTCCAAATATGTAAATGTACAACTAAATTTATGAAAATATTTAAAATTATCTGATCTCGATACATAGTGTATTGAACTTTTGTCCTAAATATATGTTTATTCAATATTTGAACATTCTAATTTTTTCAAAAAGCAAAAAAAAAACATATGAATGTGTAGTGCTCAATTTTAATGTATTTCTATAACATTCGAATGATCAATATATATTAATTTACTATTACCATATCATTAATCAGCACTTCCTTAAATAGTACAAAGTCAAATTAAAACTTAAATTTTATGTTTAATTAAATGTACACATAAATCCTAACGATGTAAATTTATTATAGTTTCCAAATATGTAAATGTACAACTAAATTTATGAAAATATTAAAAATTATCTGATCTCGATACATAGTGTATTGAACTTTTGTCCTAAATATATGTTTATTCAATATTTGAACATTCTAATTTTTTCAAAAAGCAAAAAAAAACATATGAATGTGGGAACAATGATATTCAAGGTAAAAATCATTTAAAGATGCGTAAATTAATATAAAATTGTATATATAAATAGTTAAATACAAATAGATTTTACGGTTATCTAATATTAGTTAAAAAATAAGAGTTTCAATAACAAGAGTTTACACGAAATTATGCTTTTAAAAATTTGAGTGGACAGCTGTTACTTTGTAATTTTGTAACGAAGCATCGATGATGCGAGAGTATTTACAAATAATTATAAATAACAATTATTAAAAAACTATTGACAATGATTGTGTAAACTATTGATATTAATATATATAAATATAAGTCGTACTTAAGAGAGATTCATTTGCAAATCACATTTTTCCGAAAACTATAGTAGCAAATATTAATGCACTGGTAGTCGGCACACGAACGAAATTCGACATCGGCATTATAACGATATCGGAAACATCATCTGAAAAAGAAAAATATCTCTTATTAAGATTATAAGAAATTTTTCTATATCAAATACTCAAATAGAACCATGTGTAGTGCTCAATTTGAATGTATTTCTATAACATTCGAAAAATCAATATATATTAATTTACGTTTATCATATCCTAAATCTGCAATTTCATAAAATGCACAAAGTCAAATTAAAACTTAAATTTTATGTTTAATTAAATGTAAACATAAATCCTAACGATGTAAAATTATTATAGTTTCCAAATATGTAAATGTACAACTGAATTTATGAAAATATTAAAAATTATCTGATCTCGATACATAGTGTATTGAACTTTTGTCCTAAATATATGTTTATTCAATATTTGAACATTCTAATTTTTTCAAAAAGCAAAAAAAAACATATGAATGTGGGAACAATGATATTCAAGGTAAAAATCATTTAAAGATGCGTAAATTAATATAAAATTGTATATATAAATAGTTAAATACAAATAGATTTTTACGGTTATCTAATATTAGTTAAAAAATAAGAGTTTCAATAACAAGAGTTTACACGAAATTATGCTTTTAAAAATTTGAGTGGACAGCTGTTACTTTGTAATTTTTAAACGAAGCATCGATGATGCGAGAGTATTTAAAATAATTATAAATAAGTAACAATTATTAAAAAACTATTGCCAATGATTGTGTAAACTATTGATAATAATTTATATATATAAGTCGTACTTAAAGAGAGATTCATTTGCAAATCACATTTTTCCCAAAAACTATAGTAGCAAATATTGATGCACTGGTAGTCGATACACGAACGAAATTCGACATCAGCATTATAACGATATCGGAAACATCATCTGAAAAAGAAAAATATCTCTTATTAAGATTATAAGAAATTTTTCTATATCAAATTCTCATATATAACCATGTGTAGTGCTCAATTTGAATGTATTTTTATAACATTCGAATGATCAATATATATTAATTTACGTTTATCATATCCTAAATCTGCAATTGCTTAAAATGCACAAAGTCAAATTAAAACTTAAATTTTATGTTTAATTAAATGTAAACATAAATCCTAACGATGTAAAATTATTATAGTTTCCAAATATGTAAATGTACAACTGAATTTATGAAAATATTAAAAATAATCTGATCTCGATACATAGTGTATTTAACTTTTGTCCTAAATATATGTTTATTCAATATTTGAACATTCTAATTTTTTCAAAAAGCAAAAAAAAAACATATGAATGTGTAGTGCTCAATTTTAATGTATTTCTATAACATTCGAATGATCAATATATATTAATTTACTATTACCATATCATTAATCAGCACTTCCTTAAATAGTACAAAGTCAAATTAAAACTTAAATTTTATGTTTAATTAAATGTACACATAAATCCTAACGATGTAAATTTATTATAGTTTCCAAATATGTAAATGTACAACTAAATTTATGAAAATATTAAAAATTATCTGATCTCGATACATAGTGTATTGAACTTTTGTCCTAAATATATGTTTATTCAATATTTGAACATTTTATTTTTTCAAAAAGCAAAAAAAAAACATATGAATGTGGGAACAATGATATTCAAGGTAAAAATCATTTAAAGATGCGTAAATTAATATAAAATTGTATATATAAATAGTTAAATACAAATAGATTTTACGGTTATCTAATATTAGTTAAAAAATAAGAGTTCATAACAAGAGTTTACACGAAATTATGCTTTTAAAAATTTGAGTGGACAGCTGTTACTTTGTAATTTTTAAACGAAGCATCGATGATGCGAGAGTATTTAAAATAATTATAAATAAGTAACAATTATTAAAAAAACTATTGCCAATGATTGTGTAAACTATTGATAATAATTTATATATATAAGTCGTACTTAAAGAGAGATTCATTTGCAAATCACATTTTTCCCAAAAACTATAGTAGCAAATATTGATGCACTGGTAGTTGATACACGAACGAAATTCGACATCAGCATTATAACGATATCGGAAACATCATCTGAAAAAGAAAAATATCTCTTATTAAGATTATAAGAAATTTTTCTATATCAAATTAGCTCAAATATAACCATGTGTAGTGCTCAATTTGAATGTATTTTTATAACATTCGAATGATCAATATATATTAATTTCATTTATCATATCCTAAATCTGCAATTGCTTAAAATGCACAAAGTCAAATTAAAACTTAAATTTTATGTTTAATTAAATGTAAACATAATCCTAACGATGTAAAATTATTATAGTTTCCAAATATGTAAATGTACAACTGAATTTATGAAAATATTAAAAATAATCTGATCTCGATACATAGTGTATTTAACTTTTGTCCTAAATATATGTTTATTCAATATTTGAACATTCTAATTTTTTCAAAAAGCAAAAAAAAAACATATGAATGTGGGAACAATGATATTCAAGGTAAAAATCATTTAAAGATGCGTAAATTAATATAAAATTGTATATATAAATAGTTAAATACAAATGGATTTTACGGTTATCTAATATTAGTTAAAAAATAAGAGTTTCAATAACAAGAGTTTACACGAAATTATGCTTTTAAAAATGTATGTGGACAGCTGTTACTTTGTAATTTTTTAACGAAGCATCGATGATGCGACAGTATTTACAAATAATTATAAATAAGTAACAATTATTAAAAAACTATTGACAATGATTGTGTAAACTATTGATAATAATTTATATATATAAGTCGTACTTAAAGAGAGATTCATTTGCAAATCACATTTTTCCCGAAAACTATAGTAGCAAATATTGATGCACTGGTAGTCGATACACGAACGAAATTCGACATCAGCATTATAACGATATCGGAAACATCATCTGAAAAAGAAAAAATATCTCTTATTAAGATTATAAGAAATTTTTCTATATCAAATTCTCAAATATAACCATGTGTAGTGCTCAATTTGAATGTATTTTTATAACATTCGAATGATCAATATATATTAATTTACGTTTATCATATCCTAAATCTGCAATTCCTTAAAATGCACAAAGTCAAATTAAAACTTAAATTTTATGTTTAATTAAATGTACACATAAATCCTAACGATGTAAATTTATTATAGTTTCCAAATATGTAAATGTACAACTAAATTTATGAAAATATTTAAAATTATCTGATCTCGATACATAGTGTATTGAACTTTTGTCCTAAATATATGTTTATTCAATATTTTAACATTCTAATTTTTTCAAAAAGCAAAAAAAAAACATATGAATGTGGGAACAATGATATTCAAGGTAAAAATCATTTAAAGATGCGTTAATTAATATAAAATTGTATATATAAATAGTTAAATACAAATGGATTTTACGGTTATCTAATTTTAGTTAAAAAATAAGAGTTTCAATAACAAGAGTTTACACGAAATTATGCTTTTAAAAATTTAAGTGGACAGCTGTTACTTTGTAATTTTTTTAACGAAGCATCGATGATGCGACAGTATTTACAAATAATTATAAATAAGTAACAATTATTAAAAAACTATTGACAATAATTGTGTAAACTATTGATAATAATTTATATATATAAGTCGTACTTAAAGAGAGATTCATTTGCAAATCACATTTTTCCCGAAAACTATAGTAGCAAATATTGATGCACTGGTAGTCGGTACACGAACGAAATTCGACATCAGCATTATAACGATATCGGAAACATCATCTGAAAAAGAAAAATAACTCTTATTAAGATTATAAGAAATTTTTCTATAACAAATACTCAAATAGAACCATGTGTAGTGCTCAATTTGAATGTATTTCTATAACATTCGAATGATCAATATATATTAATTTACGTTTATCATATCCTAAATCTGCAATTCCTTAAAATGCACAAAGTCAAATTAAAACTTAAATTTTATGTTTAATTAAATGTACACATAAATCCTAACGATGTAAATTTATTATAGTTTCCAAATATGTAAATGTACAACTAAATTTATGAAAATATTTAAAATTATCTGATCTCGATACATAGTGTATTGAACTTTTGTCCTAAATATATGTTTATTCAATATTTGAACATTCTAATTTTTTCAAAAAGCAAAAAAAAACATATGAATGTGTAGTGCTCAATTTTAATGTATTTCTATAACATTCGAATGATCAATATATATTAATTTACTATTACCATATCATTAATCAGCACTTCCTTAAATAGTACAAAGTCAAATTAAAACTTAAATTTTATGTTTAATTAAATGTACACATAAATCCTAACGATGTAAATTTATTATAGTTTCCAAATATGTAAATGTACAACTAAATTTATGAAAATATTAAAAATTATCTGATCTCGATACATAGTGTATTGAACTTTTGTCCTAAATATATGTTTATTCAATATTTGAACATTCTAATTTTTTCAAAAAGCAAAAAAAAAACATATGAATGTGGGAACAATGATATTCAAGGTAAAAATCATTTAAAGATGCGTAAATTAATATAAAATTGTATATATAAATAGTTAAATACAAATAGATTTTACGGTTATCTAATATTAGTTAAAAAATAAGAGTTTCAATAACAAGAGTTTACACGAAATTATGCTTTTAAAAATTTGAGTGGACAGCTGTTACTTTGTAATTTTTAAACGAAGCATCGATGATGCGAGAGTATTTACAAATAATTATAAATAAGTAACAATTATTAAAAAACTATTGCCAATGATTGTGTAAACTATTGATAATAATTTATATAAATATAAGTCGTACTTAAAGAGAGATTCATTTGCAAATCACATTTTTCCCAAAAACTATAGTAGCAAATATTGATGCACTGGTAGTCGATACACGAACGAAATTCGACATCAGCATTATAACGATATCGGAAACATCATCTGAAAAAGAAAAATATCTCTTATTAAGATTATAAGAAATTTTTCTATATCAAATTCTCAAATATAACCATGTGTAGTGCTCAATTTGAATGTATTTTTATAACATTCGAATGATCAATATATATTAATTTACGTTTATCATATCCTAAATCTGCAATTGCTTAAAATGCACAAAGTCAAATTAAAACTTAAATTTTATGTTTAATTAAATGTAAACATAAATCCTAACGATGTAAAATTATTATAGTTTCCAAATATGTAAATGTACAACTGAATTTATGAAAATATTAAAAATAATCTGATCTCGATACATAGTGTATTTAACTTTTGTCCTAAATATATGTTTATTCAATATTTGAACATTCTAATTTTTTCAAAAAGCAAAAAAAAAAACATATGAATGTGGGAACAATGATATTCAAGGTAAAAATCATTTAAAGATGCGTAAATTAATATAAAATTGTATATATAAATAGTTAAATACAAATGGATTTTACGGTTATCTAATATTAGTTAAAAAATAAGAGTTTCAATAACAAGAGTTTACACGAAATTATGCTTTTAAAAATTTAAGTGGACAGCTGTTACTTTGTAATTTTTTAACGAAGCATCGATGATGCGACAGTATTTACAAATAATTATAAATAAGTAACAATTATTAAAAAACTATTGACAATGATTGTGTAACCTATTGATAATAATTTATATATATAAGTCGTACTTAAAGAGAGATTCATTTGCAAATCACATTTTTCCCGAAAACTATAGTAGCAAATATTGATGCACTGGTAGTCGGTACACGAACGAAATTCGACATCAGCATTATAACGATATCGGAAACATCATCTGAAAAAGAAAAATATCTCTTATTAAGATTATAAGAAATTTTTCTATATCAAATACTCAAATAGAACCATGTGTAGTGCTCAATTTGAATGTATTTCTATAACAATCGAAAAATCAATATATATTAATTTACGTTTATCATATCCTAAATCTGCAATTCCTTAAAATGCACAAAGTCAAATTAAAACTTAAATTTTATGTTTAATTAAATGTACACATAAATCCTAACGATGTAAATTTATTATAGTTTCCAAATATGTAAATGTACAACTAAATTTATGAAAATATTTAAAATTATCTGATCTCGATACATAGTGTATTGAACTTTTGTCCTAAATATATGTTTATTCAATATTTGAACATTCTAATTTTTTCAAAAAGCAAAAAAAAAACATATGAATGTGTAGTGCTCAATTTTAATGTATTTCTATAACATTCGAATGATCAATATATATTAATTTACTATTACCATATCATTAATCAGCACTTCCTTAAATAGTACAAAGTCAAATTAAAACTTAAATTTTATGTTTAATTAAATGTACACATAAATCCTAACGATGTAAATTTATTATAGTTTCCAAATATGTAAATGTACAACTAAATTTATGAAAATATTAAAAATTATCTGATCTCGATACATAGTGTATTGAACTTTTGTCCTAAATATATGTTTATTCAATATTTGAACATTCTAATTTTTTCAAAAAGCAAAAAAAAAACATATGAATGTGGGAACAATGATATTCAAGGTAAAAATCATTTAAAGATGCGTAAATTAATATAAAATTGTATATATAAATAGTTAAATACAAATAGATTTTACGGTTATCTAATATTAGTTAAAAAATAAGAGTTTCAATAACAAGAGTTTACACGAAATTATGCTTTTAAAAATTTGAGTGGACAGCTGTTACTTTGTAATTTTGTAACGAAGCATCGATGATGCGAGAGTATTTACAAATAATTATAAATAACAATTATTAAAAAACTATTGACAATGATTGTGTAAACTATTGATATTAATATATATAAATATAAGTCGTACTTAAAGAGAGATTCATTTGCAAATCACATTTTTCCGAAAACTATAGTAGCAAATATTAATGCACTGGTAGTCGGCACACGAACGAAATTCGACATCGGCATTATAACGATATCGGAAACATCATCTGAAAAAGAAAAATATCTCTTATTAAGATTATAAGAAATTTTTCTATATCAAATACTCAAATAGAACCATGTGTAGTGCTCAATTTGAATGTATTTCTATAACATTCGAAAAATCAATATATATTAATTTACGTTTATCATATCCTAAATCTGCAATTTCATAAAATGCACAAAGTCAAATTAAAACTTAAATTTTATGTTTAATTAAATGTAAACATAAATCCTAACGATGTAAAATTATTATAGTTTCCAAATATGTAAATGTACAACTGAATTTATGAAAATATTAAAAATTATCTGATCTCGATACATAGTGTATTGAACTTTTGTCCTAAATATATGTTTATTCAATATTTGAACATTCTAATTTTTTCAAAAAGCAAAAAAAAAACATATGAATGTGGGAACAATGATATTCAAGGTAAAAATCATTTAAAGATGCGTAAATTAATATAAAATTGTATATATAAATAGTTAAATACAAATAGATTTTACGGTTATCTAATATTAGTTAAAAAATAAGAGTTTCAATAACAAGAGTTTACACGAAATTATGCTTTTAAAAATTTGAGTGGACAGCTGTTACTTTGTAATTTTTAAACGAAGCATCGATGATGCGAGAGTATTTAAAATAATTATAAATAAGTAACAATTATTAAAAAACTATTGCCAATGATTGTGTAAACTATTGATAATAATTTATATATATAAGTCGTACTTAAAGAGAGATTCATTTGCAAATCACATTTTTCCCAAAAACTATAGTAGCAAATATTGATGCACTGGTAGTCGATACACGAACGAAATTCGACATCAGCATTATAACGATATCGGAAACATCATCTGAAAAAGAAAAATATCTCTTATTAAGATTATAAGAAATTTTTCTATATCAAATTCTCAAATATAACCATGTGTAGTGCTCAATTTGAATGTATTTTTATAACATTCGAATGATCAATATATATTAATTTACGTTTATCATATCCTAAATCTGCAATTGCTTAAAATGCACAAAGTCAAATTAAAACTTAAATTTTATGTTTAATTAAATGTAAACATAAATCCTAACGATGTAAAATTATTATAGTTTCCAAATATGTAAATGTACAACTGAATTTATGAAAATATTAAAAATAATCTGATCTCGATACATAGTGTATTTAACTTTTGTCCTAAATATATGTTTATTCAATATTTGAACATTCTAATTTTTTCAAAAAGCAAAAAAAAAACATATGAATGTGTAGTGCTCAATTTTAATGTATTTCTATAACATTCGAATGATCAATATATATTAATTTACTATTACCATATCATTAATCAGCACTTCCTTAAATAGTACAAAGTCAAATTAAAACTTAAATTTTATGTTTAATTAAATGTACACATAAATCCTAACGATGTAAATTTATTATAGTTTCCAAATATGTAAATGTACAACTAAATTTATGAAAATATTAAAAATTATCTGATCTCGATACATAGTGTATTGAACTTTTGTCCTAAATATATGTTTATTCAATATTTGAACATTTTATTTTTTCAAAAAGCAAAAAAAAAACATATGAATGTGGGAACAATGATATTCAAGGTAAAAATCATTTAAAGATGCGTAAATTAATATAAAATTGTATATATAAATAGTTAAATACAAATAGATTTTACGGTTATCTAATATTAGTTAAAAAATAAGAGTTTCAATAACAAGAGTTTACACGAAATTATGCTTTTAAAAATTTGAGTGGACAGCTGTTACTTTGTAATTTTTAAACGAAGCATCGATGATGCGAGAGTATTTAAAATAATTATAAATAAGTAACAATTATTAAAAAACTATTGCCAATGATTGTGTAAACTATTGATAATAATTTATATATATAAGTCGTACTTAAAGAGAGATTCATTTGCAAATCACATTTTTCCCAAAAACTATAGTAGCAAATATTGATGCACTGGTAGTTGATACACGAACGAAATTCGACATCAGCATTATAACGATATCGGAAACATCATCTGAAAAAGAAAAATATCTCTTATTAAGATTATAAGAAATTTTTCTATATCAAATTCTCAAATATAACCATGTGTAGTGCTCAATTTGTATGTATTTTTATAACATTCGAATGATCAATATATATTAATTTACGTTTATCATATCCTAAATCTGCAATTGCTTAAAATGCACAAAGTCAAATTAAAACTTAAATTTTATGTTTAATTAAATGTAAACATAAATCCTAACGATGTAAAATTATTATAGTTTCCAAATATGTAAATGTACAACTGAATTTATGAAAATATTAAAAATAATCTGATCTCGATACATAGTGTATTTAACTTTTGTCCTAAATATATGTTTATTCAATATTTGAACATTCTAATTTTTTCAAAAAGCAAAAAAAAAACATATGAATGTGGGAACAATGATATTCAAGGTAAAAATCATTTAAAGATGCGTAAATTAATATAAAATTGTATATATAAATAGTTAAATACAAATGGATTTTACGGTTATCTAATATTAGTTAAAAAATAAGAGTTTCAATAACAAGAGTTTACACGAAATTATGCTTTTAAAAATGTATGTGGACAGCTGTTACTTTGTAATTTTTTAACGAAGCATCGATGATGCGACAGTATTTACAAATAATTATAAATAAGTAACAATTATTAAAAAACTATTGACAATGATTGTGTAAACTATTGATAATAATTTATATATATAAGTCGTACTTAAAGAGAGATTCATTTGCAAATCACATTTTTCCCGAAAACTATAGTAGCAAATATTGATGCACTGGTAGTCGATACACGAACGAAATTCGACATCAGCATTATAACGATATCGGAAACATCATCTGAAAAAGAAAAATATCTCTTATTAAGATTATAAGAAATTTTTCTATATCAAATTCTCAAATATAACCATGTGTAGTGCTCAATTTGAATGTATTTTTATAACATTCGAATGATCAATATATATTAATTTACGTTTATCATATCCTAAATCTGCAATTCCTTAAAATGCACAAAGTCAAATTAAAACTTAAATTTTATGTTTAATTAAATGTACACATAAATCCTAACGATGTAAATTTATTATAGTTTCCAAATATGTAAATGTACAACTAAATTTATGAAAATATTTAAAATTATCTGATCTCGATACATAGTGTATTGAACTTTTGTCCTAAATATATGTTTATTCAATATTTGAACATTCTAATTTTTTCAAAAAGCAAAAAAAAAACATATGAATGTGTAGTGCTCAATTTTAATGTATTTCTATAACATTCGAATGATCAATATATATTAATTTACTATTACCATATCATTAATCAGCACTTCCTTAAATAGTACAAAGTCAAATTAAAACTTAAATTTTATGTTTAATTAAATGTACACATAAATCCTAACGATGTAAATTTATTATAGTTTCCAAATATGTAAATGTACAACTAAATTTATGAAAATATTAAAAATTATCTGATCTCGATACATAGTGTATTGAACTTTTGTCCTAAATATATGTTTATTCAATATTTGAACATTCTAATTTTTTCAAAAAGCAAAAAAAAAACATATGAATGTGGGAACAATGATATTCAAGGTAAAAATCATTTAAAGATGCGTAAATTAATATAAAATTGTATATATAAATAGTTAAATACAAATAGATTTTACGGTTATCTAATATTAGTTAAAAAATAAGAGTTTCAATAACAAGAGTTTACACGAAATTATGCTTTTAAAAATTTGAGTGGACAGCTGTTACTTTGTAATTTTGTAACGAAGCATCGATGATGCGAGAGTATTTACAAATAATTATAAATAACAATTATTAAAAAACTATTGACAATGATTGTGTAAACTATTGATATTAATATATATAAATATAAGTCGTACTTAAAGAGAGATTCATTTGCAAATCACATTTTTCCGAAAACTATAGTAGCAAATATTAATGCACTGGTAGTCGGCACACGAACGAAATTCGACATCGGCATTATAACGATATCGGAAACATCATCTGAAAAAGAAAAATATCTCTTATTAAGATTATAAGAAATTTTTCTATATCAAATACTCAAATAGAACCATGTGTAGTGCTCAATTTGAATGTATTTCTATAACATTCGAAAAATCAATATATATTAATTTACGTTTATCATATCCTAAATCTGCAATTTCATAAAATGCACAAAGTCAAATTAAAACTTAAATTTTATGTTTAATTAAATGTAAACATAAATCCTAACGATGTAAAATTATTATAGTTTCCAAATATGTAAATGTACAACTGAATTTATGAAAATATTAAAAATTATCTGATCTCGATACATAGTGTATTGAACTTTTGTCCTAAATATATGTTTATTCAATATTTGAACATTCTAATTTTTTCAAAAAGCAAAAAAAAAACATATGAATGTGGGAACAATGATATTCAAGGTAAAAATCATTTAAAGATGCGTAAATTAATATAAAATTGTATATATAAATAGTTAAATACAAATAGATTTTACGGTTATCTAATATTAGTTAAAAAATAAGAGTTTCAATAACAAGAGTTTACACGAAATTATGCTTTTAAAAATTTGAGTGGACAGCTGTTACTTTGTAATTTTTAAACGAAGCATCGATGATGCGAGAGTATTTAAAATAATTATAAATAAGTAACAATTATTAAAAAACTATTGCCAATGATTGTGTAAACTATTGATAATAATTTATATATATAAGTCGTACTTAAAGAGAGATTCATTTGCAAATCACATTTTTCCCAAAAACTATAGTAGCAAATATTGATGCACTGGTAGTCGATACACGAACGAAATTCGACATCAGCATTATAACGATATCGGAAACATCATCTGAAAAAGAAAAATATCTCTTATTAAGATTATAAGAAATTTTTCTATATCAAATTCTCAAATATAACCATGTGTAGTGCTCAATTTGAATGTATTTTTATAACATTCGAATGATCAATATATATTAATTTACGTTTATCATATCCTAAATCTGCAATTGCTTAAAATGCACAAAGTCAAATTAAAACTTAAATTTTATGTTTAATTAAATGTAAACATAAATCCTAACGATGTAAAATTATTATAGTTTCCAAATATGTAAATGTACAACTGAATTTATGAAAATATTAAAAATAATCTGATCTCGATACATAGTGTATTTAACTTTTGTCCTAAATATATGTTTATTCAATATTTGAACATTCTAATTTTTTCAAAAAGCAAAAAAAAAAACATATGAATGTGGGAACAATGATATTCAAGGTAAAAATCATTTAAAGATGCGTAAATTAATATAAAATTGTATATATAAATAGTTAAATACAAATGGATTTTACGGTTATCTAATATTAGTTAAAAAATAAGAGTTTCAATAACAAGAGTTTACACGAAATTATGCTTTAAAAAATTTAAGTGGACAGCTGTTACTTTGTAATTTTTTAACGAAGCATCGATGATGCGACAGTATTTACAAATAATTATAAATAAGTAACAATTATTAAAAAACTATTGACAATGATTGTGTAACCTATTGATAATAATTTATATATATAAGTCGTACTTAAAGAGAGATTCATTTGTAAATCACATTTTTCCCGAAAACTATAGTAGCAAATATTGATGCACTGGTAGTCGGTACACGAACGAAATTCGACATCAGCATTATAACGATATCGGAAACATCATCTGAAAAAGAAAAATATCTCTTATTAAGATTATAAGAAATTTTTCTATATCAAATACTCAAATAGAACCATGTGTAGTGCTCAATTTGAATGTATTTCTATAACAATCGAAAAATCAATATATATTAATTTACGTTTATCATATCCTAAATCTGCAATTCCTTAAAATGCACAAAGTCAAATTAAAACTTAAATTTTATGTTTAATTAAATGTACACATAAATCCTAACGATGTAAATTTATTATAGTTTCCAAATATGTAAATGTACAACTAAATTTATGAAAATATTTAAAATTATCTGATCTCGATACATAGTGTATTGAACTTTTGTCCTAAATATATGTTTATTCAATATTTGAACATTCTAATTTTTTCAAAAAGCAAAAAAAAAACATATGAATGTGTAGTGCTCAATTTTAATGTATTTCTATAACATTCGAATGATCAATATATATTAATTTACTATTACCATATCATTAATCAGCACTTCCTTAAATAGTACAAAGTCAAATTAAAACTTAAATTTTATGTTTAATTAAATGTACACATAAATCCTAACGATGTAAATTTATTATAGTTTCCAAATATGTAAATGTACAACTAAATTTATGAAAATATTAAAAATTATCTGATCTCGATACATAGTGTATTGAACTTTTGTCCTAAATATATGTTTATTCAATATTTGAACATTCTAATTTTTTCAAAAAGCAAAAAAAAAACATATGAATGTGGGAACAATGATATTCAAGGTAAAAATCATTTAAAGATGCGTAAATTAATATAAAATTGTATATATAAATAGTTAAATACAAATAGATTTTACGGTTATCTAATATTAGTTAAAAAATAAGAGTTTCAATAACAAGAGTTTACACGAAATTATGCTTTTAAAAATTTGAGTGGACAGCTGTTACTTTGTAATTTTGTAACGAAGCATCGATGATGCGAGAGTATTTACAAATAATTATAAATAACAATTATTAAAAAACTATTGACAATGATTGTGTAAACTATTGATATTAATATATATAAATATAAGTCGTACTTAAAGAGAGATTCATTTGCAAATCACATTTTTCCGAAAACTATAGTAGCAAATATTAATGCACTGGTAGTCGGCACACGAACGAAATTCGACATCGGCATTATAACGATATCGGAAACATCATCTGAAAAAGAAAAATATCTCTTATTAAGATTATAAGAAATTTTTCTATATCAAATACTCAAATAGAACCATGTGTAGTGCTCAATTTGAATGTATTTCTATAACATTCGAAAAATCAATATATATTAATTTACGTTTATCATATCCTAAATCTGCAATTTCATAAAATGCACAAAGTCAAATTAAAACTTAAATTTTATGTTTAATTAAATGTAAACATAAATCCTAACGATGTAAAATTATTATAGTTTCCAAATATGTAAATGTACAACTGAATTTATGAAAATATTAAAAATTATCTGATCTCGATACATAGTGTATTGAACTTTTGTCCTAAATATATGTTTATTCAATATTTGAACATTCTAATTTTTTCAAAAAGCAAAAAAAAAACATATGAATGTGGGAACAATGATATTCAAGGTAAAAATCATTTAAAGATGCGTAAATTAATATAAAATTGTATATATAAATAGTTAAATACAAATAGATTTTACGGTTATCTAATATTAGTTAAAAAATAAGAGTTTCAATAACAAGAGTTTACACGAAATTATGCTTTTAAAAATTTGAGTGGACAGCTGTTACTTTGTAATTTTTAAACGAAGCATCGATGATGCGAGAGTATTTAAAATAATTATAAATAAGTAACAATTATTAAAAAACTATTGCCAATGATTGTGTAAACTATTGATAATAATTTATATATATAAGTCGTACTTAAAGAGAGATTCATTTGCAAATCACATTTTTCCCAAATACTATAGTAGCAAATATTGATGCACTGGAAGTCGATACACGAACGAAATTCGACATCAGCATTATAACGATATCGGAAACATCATCTGAAAAAGAAAAATATCTCTTATTAAGATTATAAGAAATTTTTCTATATCAAATACTCAAATAGAACCATGTGTAGTGCTCAATTTGAATGTATTTCTATAACAATCGAAAAATCAATATATATTAATTTACGTTTATCATATCCTAAATCTGCAATTCCTTAAAATGCACAAAGTCAAATTAAAACTTAAATTTTATGTTTAATTAAATGTACACATAAATCCTAACGATGTAAATTTATTATAGTTTCCAAATATGTAAATGTACAACTAAATTTATGAAAATATTTAAAATTATCTGATCTCGATACATAGTGTATTGAACTTTTGTCCTAAATATATGTTTATTCAATATTTGAACATTCTAATTTTTTCAAAAAGCAAAAAAAAAACATATGAATGTGTAGTGCTCAATTTTAATGTATTTCTATAACATTCGAATGATCAATATATATTAATTTACTATTACCATATCATTAATCAGCACTTCCTTAAATAGTACAAAGTCAAATTAAAACTTAAATTTTATGTTTAATTAAATGTACACATAAATCCTAACGATGTAAATTTATTATAGTTTCCAAATATGTAAATGTACAACTAAATTTATGAAAATATTAAAAATTATCTGATCTCGATACATAGTGTATTGAACTTTTGTCCTAAATATATGTTTATTCAATATTTGAACATTCTAATTTTTTCAAAAAGCAAAAAAAAAACATATGAATGTGGGAACAATGATATTCAAGGTAAAAATCATTTAAAGATGCGTAAATTAATATAAAATTGTATATATAAATAGTTAAATACAAATAGATTTTACGGTTATCTAATATTAGTTAAAAAATAAGAGTTTCAATAACAAGAGTTTACACGAAATTATGCTTTTAAAAATTTGAGTGGACAGCTGTTACTTTGTAATTTTGTAACGAAGCATCGATGATGCGAGAGTATTTACAAATAATTATAAATAACAATTATTAAAAAACTATTGACAATGATTGTGTAAACTATTGATATTAATATATATAAATATAAGTCGTACTTAAAGAGAGATTCATTTGCAAATCACATTTTTCCGAAAACTATAGTAGCAAATATTAATGCACTGGTAGTCGGCACACGAACGAAATTCGACATCGGCATTATAACGATATCGGAAACATCATCTGAAAAAGAAAAATATCTCTTATTAAGATTATAAGAAATTTTTCTATATCAAATACTCAAATAGAACCATGTGTAGTGCTCAATTTGAATGTATTTCTATAACATTCGAAAAATCAATATATATTAATTTACGTTTATCATATCCTAAATCTGCAATTTCATAAAATGCACAAAGTCAAATTAAAACTTAAATTTTATGTTTAATTAAATGTAAACATAAATCCTAACGATGTAAAATTATTATAGTTTCCAAATATGTAAATGTACAACTGAATTTATGAAAATATTAAAAATTATCTGATCTCGATACATAGTGTATTGAACTTTTGTCCTAAATATATGTTTATTCAATATTTGAACATTCTAATTTTTTCAAAAAGCAAAAAAAAAACATATGAATGTGGGAACAATGATATTCAAGGTAAAAATCATTTAAAGATGCGTAAATTAATATAAAATTGTATATATAAATAGTTAAATACAAATAGATTTTACGGTTATCTAATATTAGTTAAAAAATAAGAGTTTCAATAACAAGAGTTTACACGAAATTATGCTTTTAAAAATTTGAGTGGACAGCTGTTACTTTGTAATTTTTAAACGAAGCATCGATGATGCGAGAGTATTTAAAATAATTATAAATAAGTAACAATTATTAAAAAACTATTGCCAATGATTGTGTAAACTATTGATAATAATTTATATATATAAGTCGTACTTAAAGAGAGATTCATTTGCAAATCACATTTTTCCCAAAAACTATAGTAGCAAATATTGATGCACTGGTAGTCGATACACGAACGAAATTCGACATCAGCATTATAACGATATCGGAAACATCATCTGAAAAAGAAAAATATCTCTTATTAAGATTATAAGAAATTTTTCTATATCAAATTCTCAAATATAACCATGTGTAGTGCTCAATTTGAATGTATTTTTATAACATTCGAATGATCAATATATATTAATTTCATTTATCATATCCTAAATCTGCAATTGCTTAAAATGCACAAAGTCAAATTAAAACTTAAATTTTATGTTTAATTAAATGTAAACATAAATCCTAACGATGTAAAATTATTATAGTTTCCAAATATGTAAATGTACAACTGAATTTATGAAAATATTAAAAATAATCTGATCTCGATACATAGTGTATTTAACTTTTGTCCTAAATATATGTTTATTCAATATTTGAACATTCTAATTTTTTCAAAAAGCAAAAAAAAAACATATGAATGTGGGAACAATGATATTCAAGGTAAAAATCATTTAAAGATGCGTAAATTAATATAAAATTGTATATATAAATAGTTAAATACAAATGGATTTTACGGTTATCTAATATTAGTTAAAAAATAAGAGTTTCAATAACAAGAGTTTACACGAAATTATGCTTTTAAAAATGTATGTGGACAGCTGTTACTTTGTAATTTTTTAACGAAGCATCGATGATGCGACAGTATTTACAAATAATTATAAATAAGTAACAATTATTAAAAAACTATTGACAATGATTGTGTAAACTATTGATAATAATTTATATATATAAGTCGTACTTAAAGAGAGATTCATTTGCAAATCACATTTTTCCCGAAAACTATAGTAGCAAATATTGATGCACTGGTAGTCGGTACACGAACGAAATTCGACATCAGCATTATAACGATATCGGAAACATCATCTGAAAAAGAAAAATAACTCTTATTAAGATAATTAGAAATTTTTCAATATCAAATACTCAAATAGAACCATGTGTAGTGCTCAATTTGAATGTATTTCTATAACATTCGAATGATCAATTTATAATAATTTACGTTTATCATATCCTAAATCTGCAATTTCTTAAAATGCAAAAAGTCAAATTAAAACTTAAATTTTATGTTTAATTAAATGTAAACATAAATCCTAACGATGTAAAATTATTATAGTTTCCAAATATGTAAATGTACAACTAAATTTATGAAAATATTAAAAATTATCTGATCTCGATACATAGTGTATTGAACTTTTGTCCTAAATATATGTTTATTCAATAAATGAACATTCTAATTTTTTCAAAAAGCAAAAAAAAAACATATGAATGTGGGAACAATGATATTCAAGGTAAAAATCATTTAAAGATGCGTAAATTAATATAAAATTGTATATATAAATAGTTAAATACAAATGGATTTTACGGTTATCTAATATTAGTTAAAAAATAAGAGTTTCAATAACAAGAGTTTACACGAAATTATGCTTTTAAAAATTTGAGTGGACAGCTGTTACTTTGTAATTTTTGAACGAAGCATCGATGATGCGAGAGTATTTACATACAATTATAAATAAGTAACAATTATTAAAAAACTATTGACAATGATTGTGTAAACTATTGATAATAATTTATATACATAAGTCGTACTTAAAAAGAGATTCATTTGCAAATCACATTTTTCCCGAAAACTATACTAGCAAATATTGATGCACTGGTAGTCGGCACACGAAGGAAATTCGACATCAGCATTATAACGATATCGGAAACATCATCTGAAAAAGAAAAATAACTCTTATTAAGATTATAAGAAATTTTTCTATATCAAATACTCAAATAGAACCATGTGTAATGCTCAATTTGAATGTATTTCTATAACATTCGAATGATGAATATATTTTAATTGACGTTTATCATATCCTAAATCTGCAATTCCTTAAAATGCACAAAGTCAAATTAAAACTTAAATTTTATGTTTAATTAAATGTACACATAAATCCTAACGATGTAAATTTATTATAGTTTCCAAATATGTAAATGTACAACTAAATTTATGAAAATATTTAAAATTATCTGATCTCGATACATAGTGTATTGAACTTTTGTCCTAAATATATGTTTATTCAATATTTTAACATTCTAATTTTTTCAAAAAGCAAAAAAAAAACATATGAATGTGGGAACAATGATATTCAAGGTAAAAATCATTTAAAGATGCGTTAATTAATATAAAATTGTATATATAAATAGTTAAATACAAATGGATTTTACGGTTATCTAATTTTAGTTAAAAAATAAGAGTTTCAATAACAAGAGTTTACACGAAATTATGCTTTTAAAAATTTAAGTGGATAGCTGTTACTTTGTAATTTTGTAACGAAGCATCGATGATGCGAGAGTATTTACAAATAATTATAAATAACAATTATTAAAAAACTATTGACAATGATTGTGTAAACTATTGATATTAATATATATAAATATAAGTCGTACTTAAAGAGAGATTCATTTGCAAATCACATTTTTCCGAAAACTATAGTAGCAAATATTAATGCACTGGTAGTCGGCACACGAACGAAATTCGACATCGGCATTATAACGATATCGGAAACATCATCTGAAAAAGAAAAATATCTCTTATTAAGATTATAAGAAATTTTTCTATATCAAATACTCAAATAGAACCATGTGTAGTGCTCAATTTGAATGTATTTCTATAACATTCGAAAAATCAATATATATTAATTTACGTTTATCATATCCTAAATCTGCAATTTCATAAAATGCACAAAGTCAAATTAAAACTTAAATTTTATGTTTAATTAAATGTAAACATAAATCCTAACGATGTAAAATTATTATAGTTTCCAAATATGTAAATGTACAACTGAATTTATGAAAATATTAAAAATTATCTGATCTCGATACATAGTGTATTGAACTTTTGTCCTAAATATATGTTTATTCAATATTTGAACATTCTAATTTTTTCAAAAAGCAAAAAAAAAACATATGAATGTGGGAACAATGATATTCAAGGTAAAAATCATTTAAAGATGCGTAAATTAATATAAAATTGTATATATAAATAGTTAAATACAAATAGATTTTACGGTTATCTAATATTAGTTAAAAAATAAGAGTTTCAATAACAAGAGTTTACACGAAATTATGCTTTTAAAAATTTGAGTGGACAGCTGTTACTTTGTAATTTTTAAACGAAGCATCGATGATGCGAGAGTATTTAAAATAATTATAAATAAGTAACAATTATTAAAAAACTATTGCCAATGATTGTGTAAACTATTGATAATAATTTATATATATAAGTCGTACTTAAAGAGAGATTCATTTGCAAATCACATTTTTCCCAAAAACTATAGTAGCAAATATTGATGCACTGGTAGTCGATACACGAACGAAATTCGACATCAGCATTATAACGATATCGGAAACATCATCTGAAAAAGAAAAATATCTCTTATTAAGATTATAAGAAATTTTTCTATATCAAATTCTCAAATATAACCATGTGTAGTGCTCAATTTGAATGTATTTTTATAACATTCGAATGATCAATATATATTAATTTACGTTTATCATATCCTAAATCTGCAATTGCTTAAAATGCACAAAGTCAAATTAAAACTTAAATTTTATGTTTAATTAAATGTAAACATAAATCCTAACGATGTAAAATTATTATAGTTTCCAAATATGTAAATGTACAACTGAATTTATGAAAATATTAAAAATAATCTGATCTCGATACATAGTGTATTTAACTTTTGTCCTAAATATATGTTTATTCAATATTTGAACATTCTAATTTTTTCAAAAAGCAAAAAAAAAAACATATGAATGTGGGAACAATGATATTCAAGGTAAAAATCATTTAAAGATGCGTAAATTAATATAAAATTGTATATATAAATAGTTAAATACAAATGGATTTTACGGTTATCTAATATTAGTTAAAAAATAAGAGTTTCAATAACAAGAGTTTACACGAAATTATGCTTTAAAAAATTTAAGTGGACAGCTGTTACTTTGTAATTTTTTAACGAAGCATCGATGATGCGACAGTATTTACAAATAATTATAAATAAGTAACAATTATTAAAAAACTATTGACAATGATTGTGTAACCTATTGATAATAATTTATATATATAAGTCGTACTTAAAGAGAGATTCATTTGTAAATCACATTTTTCCCGAAAACTATAGTAGCAAATATTGATGCACTGGTAGTCGGTACACGAACGAAATTCGACATCAGCATTATAACGATATCGGAAACATCATCTGAAAAAGAAAAATATCTCTTATTAAGATTATAAGAAATTTTTCTATATCAAATACTCAAATAGAACCATGTGTAGTGCTCAATTTGAATGTATTTCTATAACAATCGAAAAATCAATATATATTAATTTACGTTTATCATATCCTAAATCTGCAATTCCTTAAAATGCACAAAGTCAAATTAAAACTTAAATTTTATGTTTAATTAAATGTACACATAAATCCTAACGATGTAAATTTATTATAGTTTCCAAATATGTAAATGTACAACTAAATTTATGAAAATATTTAAAATTATCTGATCTCGATACATAGTGTATTGAACTTTTGTCCTAAATATATGTTTATTCAATATTTGAACATTCTAATTTTTTCAAAAAGCAAAAAAAAAACATATGAATGTGTAGTGCTCAATTTTAATGTATTTCTATAACATTCGAATGATCAATATATATTAATTTACTATTACCATATCATTAATCAGCACTTCCTTAAATAGTACAAAGTCAAATTAAAACTTAAATTTTATGTTTAATTAAATGTACACATAAATCCTAACGATGTAAATTTATTATAGTTTCCAAATATGTAAATGTACAACTAAATTTATGAAAATATTAAAAATTATCTGATCTCGATACATAGTGTATTGAACTTTTGTCCTAAATATATGTTTATTCAATATTTGAACATTCTAATTTTTTCAAAAAGCAAAAAAAAAACATATGAATGTGGGAACAATGATATTCAAGGTAAAAATCATTTAAAGATGCGTAAATTAATATAAAATTGTATATATAAATAGTTAAATACAAATAGATTTTACGGTTATCTAATATTAGTTAAAAAATAAGAGTTTCAATAACAAGAGTTTACACGAAATTATGCTTTTAAAAATTTGAGTGGACAGCTGTTACTTTGTAATTTTGTAACGAAGCATCGATGATGCGAGAGTATTTA
Source organism: Sipha maydis (assembly GCA_034509805.1). NCBI lineage: Eukaryota > Metazoa > Arthropoda > Insecta > Hemiptera > Aphididae > Sipha > Sipha maydis. The sequence continues at coordinate 22,982 of JASXSY010001661.1, forward strand.
CAAATAATTATAAATAACAATTATTAAAAAACTATTGACAATGATTGTGTAAACTATTGATATTAATATATATAAATATAAGTCGTACTTAAAGAGAGATTCATTTGCAAATCACATTTTTCCGAAAACTATAGTAGCAAATATTAATGCACTGGTAGTCGGCACACGAACGAAATTCGACATCGGCATTATAACGATATCGGAAACATCATCTGAAAAAGAAAAATATCTCTTATTAAGATTATAAGAAATTTTTCTATATCAAATACTCAAATAGAACCATGTGTAGTGCTCAATTTGAATGTATTTCTATAACATTCGAAAAATCAATATATATTAATTTACGTTTATCATATCCTAAATCTGCAATTTCATAAAATGCACAAAGTCAAATTAAAACTTAAATTTTATGTTTAATTAAATGTAAACATAAATCCTAACGATGTAAAATTATTATAGTTTCCAAATATGTAAATGTACAACTGAATTTATGAAAATATTAAAAATTATCTGATCTCGATACATAGTGTATTGAACTTTTGTCCTAAATATATGTTTATTCAATATTTGAACATTCTAATTTTTTCAAAAAGCAAAAAAAAAACATATGAATGTGGGAACAATGATATTCAAGGTAAAAATCATTTAAAGATGCGTAAATTAATATAAAATTGTATATATAAATAGTTAAATACAAATAGATTTTACGGTTATCTAATATTAGTTAAAAAATAAGAGTTTCAATAACAAGAGTTTACACGAAATTATGCTTTTAAAAATTTGAGTGGACAGCTGTTACTTTGTAATTTTTAAACGAAGCATCGATGATGCGAGATATTTACAAATAATTATAAATAAGTAACAATTATTAAAAAACTATTGACAATAATTGTGTAAACTATTGATAATAATTTATATATATAAGTCGTACTTAAAGAGAGATTCATTTGCAAATCACATTTTTCCCGAAAACTATAGTAGCAAATATTGATGCACTGGTAGTCGGTACACGAACGAAATTCGACATCAGCATTATAACGATATCGGAAACATCATCTGAAAAAGAAAAATAACTCTTATTAAGATTATAAGAAATTTTTCTATAACAAATACTCAAATAGAACCATGTGTAGTGCTCAATTTGAATGTATTTCTATAACATTCGAATGATCAATATATATTAATTTACGTTTATCATATCCTAAATCTGCAATTCCTTAAAATGCACAAAGTCAAATTAAAACTTAAATTTTATGTTTAATTAAATGTACACATAAATCCTAACGATGTAAATTTATTATAGTTTCCAAATATGTAAATGTACAACTAAATTTATGAAAATATTTAAAATTATCTGATCTCGATACATAGTGTATTGAACTTTTGTCCTAAATATATGTTTATTCAATATTTGAACATTCTAATTTTTTCAAAAAGCAAAAAAAAAACATATGAATGTGTAGTGCTCAATTTTAATGTATTTCTATAACATTCGAATGATCAATATATATTAATTTACTATTACCATATCATTAATCAGCACTTCCTTAAATAGTACAAAGTCAAATTAAAACTTAAATTTTATGTTTAATTAAATGTACACATAAATCCTAACGATGTAAATTTATTATAGTTTCCAAATATGTAAATGTACAACTAAATTTATGAAAATATTAAAAATTATCTGATCTCGATACATAGTGTATTGAACTTTTGTCCTAAATATATGTTTATTCAATATTTGAACATTCTAATTTTTTCAAAAAGCAAAAAAAAAACATATGAATGTGGGAACAATGATATTCAAGGTAAAAATCATTTAAAGATGCGTAAATTAATATAAAATTGTATATATAAATAGTTAAATACAAATAGATTTTACGGTTATCTAATATTAGTTAAAAAATAAGAGTTTCAATAACAAGAGTTTACACGAAATTATGCTTTTAAAAATTTGAGTGGACAGCTGTTACTTTGTAATTTTGTAACGAAGCATCGATGATGCGAGAGTATTTACAAATAATTATAAATAACAATTATTAAAAAACTATTGACAATGATTGTGTAAACTATTGATATTAATATATATAAATATAAGTCGTACTTAAAGAGAGATTCATTTGCAAATCACATTTTTCCGAAAACTATAGTAGCAAATATTAATGCACTGGTAGTCGGCACACGAACGAAATTCGACATCGGCATTATAACGATATCGGAAACATCATCTGAAAAAGAAAAATATCTCTTATTAAGATTATAAGAAATTTTTCTATATCAAATACTCAAATAGAACCATGTGTAGTGCTCAATTTGAATGTATTTCTATAACATTCGAAAAATCAATATATATTAATTTACGTTTATCATATCCTAAATCTGCAATTTCATAAAATGCACAAAGTCAAATTAAAACTTAAATTTTATGTTTAATTAAATGTAAACATAAATCCTAACGATGTAAAATTATTATAGTTTCCAAATATGTAAATGTACAACTGAATTTATGAAAATATTAAAAATTATCTGATCTCGATACATAGTGTATTGAACTTTTGTCCTAAATATATGTTTATTCAATATTTGAACATTCTAATTTTTTCAAAAAGCAAAAAAAAAACATATGAATGTGGGAACAATGATATTCAAGGTAAAAATCATTTAAAGATGCGTAAATTAATATAAAATTGTATATATAAATAGTTAAATACAAATAGATTTTACGGTTATCTAATATTAGTTAAAAAATAAGAGTTTCAATAACAAGAGTTTACACGAAATTATGCTTTTAAAAATTTGAGTGGACAGCTGTTACTTTGTAATTTTTAAACGAAGCATCGATGATGCGAGAGTATTTAAAATAATTATAAATAAGTAACAATTATTAAAAAACTATTGCCAATGATTGTGTAAACTATTGATAATAATTTATATATATAAGTCGTACTTAAAGAGAGATTCATTTGCAAATCACATTTTTCCCAAAAACTATAGTAGCAAATATTGATGCACTGGTAGTCGATACACGAACGAAATTCGACATCAGCATTATAACGATATCGGAAACATCATCTGAAAAAGAAAAATATCTCTTATTAAGATTATAAGAAATTTTTCTATATCAAATTCTCAAATATAACCATGTGTAGTGCTCAATTTGAATGTATTTTTATAACATTCGAATGATCAATATATATTAATTTCATTTATCATATCCTAAATCTGCAATTGCTTAAAATGCACAAAGTCAAATTAAAACTTAAATTTTATGTTTAATTAAATGTAAACATAAATCCTAACGATGTAAAATTATTATAGTTTCCAAATATGTAAATGTACAACTGAATTTATGAAAATATTAAAAATAATCTGATCTCGATACATAGTGTATTTAACTTTTGTCCTAAATATATGTTTATTCAATATTTGAACATTCTAATTTTTTCAAAAAGCAAAAAAAAAACATATGAATGTGGGAACAATGATATTCAAGGTAAAAATCATTTAAAGATGCGTAAATTAATATAAAATTGTATATATAAATAGTTAAATACAAATGGATTTTACGGTTATCTAATATTAGTTAAAAAATAAGAGTTTCAATAACAAGAGTTTACACGAAATTATGCTTTTAAAAATGTATGTGGACAGCTGTTACTTTGTAATTTTTTAACGAAGCATCGATGATGCGACAGTATTTACAAATAATTATAAATAAGTAACAATTATTAAAAAACTATTGACAATGATTGTGTAAACTATTGATAATAATTTATATATATAAGTCGTACTTAAAGAGAGATTCATTTGCAAATCACATTTTTCCCGAAAACTATAGTAGCAAATATTGATGCACTGGTAGTCGATACACGAACGAAATTCGACATCAGCATTATAACGATATCGGAAACATCATCTGAAAAAGAAAAATATCTCTTATTAAGATTATAAGAAATTTTTCTATATCAAATTCTCAAATATAACCATGTGTAGTGCTCAATTTGAATGTATTTTTATAACATTCGAATGATCAATATATATTAATTTACGTTTATCATATCCTAAATCTGCAATTCCTTAAAATGCACAAAGTCAAATTAAAACTTAAATTTTATGTTTAATTAAATGTACACATAAATCCTAACGATGTAAATTTATTATAGTTTCCAAATATGTAAATGTACAACTAAATTTATGAAAATATTAAAAATTATCTGATCTCGATACATAGTGTATTGAACTTTTGTCTTAAATATATGTTTATTCAATATTTGAACATTCTAATTTTTTCAAAAAGCAAAAAAAAAACATATGAATGTGGGAACAATGATATTCAAGGTAAAAATCATTTAAAGATGCGTTAATTAATATAAAATTGTATATATAAATAGTTAAATACAAATGGATTTTACGGTTATCTAATTTTAGTTAAAAAATAAGAGTTTCAATAACAAGAGTTTACACGAAATTATGCTTTTAAAAATTTAAGTGGACAGCTGTTACTTTGTAATTTTTTAACGAAGCATCGATGATGCGACAGTATTTACAAATAATTATAAATAAGTAACAATTATTAAAAAACTATTGACAATAATTGTGTAAACTATTGATAATAATTTATATATATAAGTCGTACTTAAAGAGAGATTCATTTGCAAATCACATTTTTCCCGAAAACTATAGTAGCAAATATTGATGCACTGGTAGTCGGTACACGAACGAAATTCGACATCAGCATTATAACGATATCGGAAACATCATCTGAAAAAGAAAAATAACTCTTATTAAGATTATAAGAAATTTTTCTATAACAAATACTCAAATAGAACCATGTGTAGTGCTCAATTTGAATGTATTTCTATAACATTCGAATGATCAATATATATTAATTTACGTTTATCATATCCTAAATCTGCAATTCCTTAAAATGCACAAAGTCAAATTAAAACTTAAATTTTATGTTTAATTAAATGTACACATAAATCCTAACGATGTAAATTTATTATAGTTTCCAAATATGTAAATGTACAACTAAATTTATGAAAATATTTAAAATTATCTGATCTCGATACATAGTGTATTGAACTTTTGTCCTAAATATATGTTTATTCAATATTTGAACATTCTAATTTTTTCAAAAAGCAAAAAAAAAACATATGAATGTGTAGTGCTCAATTTTAATGTATTTCTATAACATTCGAATGATCAATATATATTAATTTACTATTACCATATCATTAATCAGCACTTCCTTAAATAGTACAAAGTCAAATTAAAACTTAAATTTTATGTTTAATTAAATGTACACATAAATCCTAACGATGTAAATTTATTATAGTTTCCAAATATGTAAATGTACAACTAAATTTATGAAAATATTAAAAATTATCTGATCTCGATACATAGTGTATTGAACTTTTGTCTTAAATATATGTTTATTCAATATTTGAACATTCTAATTTTTTCAAAAAGCAAAAAAAAAACATATGAATGTGGGAACAATGATATTCAAGGTAAAAATCATTTAAAGATGCGTTAATTAATATAAAATTGTATATATAAATAGTTAAATACAAATGGATTTTACGGTTATCTAATTTTAGTTAAAAAATAAGAGTTTCAATAACAAGAGTTTACACGAAATTATGCTTTTAAAAATTTAAGTGGACAGCTGTTACTTTGTAATTTTTTAACGAAGCATCGATGATGCGACAGTATTTACAAATAATTATAAATAAGTAACAATTATTAAAAAACTATTGACAATAATTGTGTAAACTATTGATAATAATTTATATATATAAGTCGTACTTAAAGAGAGATTCATTTGCAAATCACATTTTTCCCGAAAACTATAGTAGCAAATATTGATGCACTGGTAGTCGGTACACGAACGAAATTCGACATCAGCATTATAACGATATCGGAAACATCATCTGAAAAAGAAAAATAACTCTTATTAAGATTATAAGAAATTTTTCTATAACAAATACTCAAATAGAACCATGTGTAGTGCTCAATTTGAATGTATTTCTATAACATTCGAATGATCAATATATATTAATTTACGTTTATCATATCCTAAATCTGCAATTCCTTAAAATGCACAAAGTCAAATTAAAACTTAAATTTTATGTTTAATTAAATGTACACATAAATCCTAACGATGTAAATTTATTATAGTTTCCAAATATGTAAATGTACAACTAAATTTATGAAAATATTTAAAATTATCTGATCTCGATACATAGTGTATTGAACTTTTGTCCTAAATATATGTTTATTCAATATTTGAACATTCTAATTTTTTCAAAAAGCAAAAAAAAAACATATGAATGTGTAGTGCTCAATTTTAATGTATTTCTATAACATTCGAATGATCAATATATATTAATTTACTATTACCATATCATTAATCAGCACTTCCTTAAATAGTACAAAGTCAAATTAAAACTTAAATTTTATGTTTAATTAAATGTACACATAAATCCTAACGATGTAAATTTATTATAGTTTCCAAATATGTAAATGTACAACTAAATTTATGAAAATATTAAAAATTATCTGATCTCGATACATAGTGTATTGAACTTTTGTCCTAAATATATGTTTATTCAATATTTGAACATTCTAATTTTTTCAAAAAGCAAAAAAAAAACATATGAATGTGGGAACAATGATATTCAAGGTAAAAATCATTTAAAGATGCGTAAATTAATATAAAATTGTATATATAAATAGTTAAATACAAATAGATTTTACGGTTATCTAATATTAGTTAAAAAATAAGAGTTTCAATAACAAGAGTTTACACGAAATTATGCTTTTAAAAATTTGAGTGGACAGCTGTTACTTTGTAATTTTGTAACGAAGCATCGATGATGCGAGAGTATTTACAAATAATTATAAATAACAATTATTAAAAATCTATAGACAATGATTGTGTAAACTATTGATATTAATATATATAAATATAAGTCGTACTTAAAGAGAGATTCATTTGCAAATCACATTTTTCCGAAAACTATAGTAGCAAATATTAATGCACTGGTAGTCGGCACACGAACGAAATTCGACATCGGCATTATAACGATATCGGAAACATCATCTGAAAAAGAAAAATATCTCTTATTAAGATTATAAGAAATTTTTCTATATCAAATACTCAAATAGAACCATGTGTAGTGCTCAATTTGAATGTATTTCTATAACATTCGAAAAATCAATATATATTAATTTACGTTTATCATATCCTAAATCTGCAATTTCATAAAATGCACAAAGTCAAATTAAAACTTAAATTTTATGTTTAATTAAATGTAAACATAAATCCTAACGATGTAAAATTATTATAGTTTCCAAATATGTAAATGTACAACTGAATTTATGAAAATATTAAAAATTATCTGATCTCGATACATAGTGTATTGAACTTTTGTCCTAAATATATGTTTATTCAATATTTGAACATTCTAATTTTTTCAAAAAGCAAAAAAAAAACATATGAATGTGGGAACAATGATATTCAAGGTAAAAATCATTTAAAGATGCGTAAATTAATATAAAATTGTATATATAAATAGTTAAATACAAATAGATTTTACGGTTATCTAATATTAGTTAAAAAATAAGAGTTTCAATAACAAGAGTTTACACGAAATTATGCTTTCAAAAATGTATGTGGACAGCTGTTACTTTGTAATTTTTTAACGAAGCATCGATGATGCGACAGTATTTACAAATAATTATAAATAAGTAACAATTATTAAAAAACTATTGACAATGATTGTGTAAACTATTGATAATAATTTATATATATAAGTCGTACTTAAAGAGAGATTCATTTGCAAATCACATTTTTCCCGAAAACTATAGTAGCAAATATTGATGCACTGGTAGTCGATACACGAACGAAATTCGACATCAGCATTATAACGATATCGGAAACATCATCTGAAAAAGAAAAATATCTCTTATTAAGATTATAAGAAATTTTTCTATATCAAATTCTCAAATATAACCATGTGTAGTGCTCAATTTGAATGTATTTTTATAACATTCGAATGATCAATATATATTAATTTACGTTTATCATATCCTAAATCTGCAATTCCTTAAAATGCACAAAGTCAAATTAAAACTTAAATTTTATGTTTAATTAAATGTACACATAAATCCTAACGATGTAAATTTATTATAGTTTCCAAATATGTAAATGTACAACTAAATTTATGAAAATATTTAAAATTATCTGATCTCGATACATAGTGTATTGAACTTTTGTCCTAAATATATGTTTATTCAATATTTTAACATTCTAATTTTTTCAAAAAGCAAAAAAAAAACATATGAATGTGGGAACAATGATATTCAAGGTAAAAATCATTTAAAGATGCGTTAATTAATATAAAATTGTATATATAAATAGTTAAATACAAATGGATTTTACGGTTATCTAATTTTAGTTAAAAAATAAGAGTTTCAATAACAAGAGTTTACACGAAATTATGCATTTAAAAATTTAAGTGGACAGCTGTTACTTTGTAATTTTTTAACGAAGCATCGATGATGCGACAGTATTTACAAATAATTATAAATAAGTAACAATTATTAAAAAACTATTGACAATAATTGTGTAAACTATTGATAATAATTTATATATATAAGTCGTACTTAAAGAGAGATTCATTTGCAAATCACATTTTTCCCGAAAACTATAGTAGCAAATATTGATGCACTGGTAGTCGGTACACGAACGAAATTCGACATCAGCATTATAACGATATCGGAAACATCATCTGAAAAAGAAAAATAACTCTTATTAAGATTATAAGAAATTTTTCTATAACAAATACTCAAATAGAACCATGTGTAGTGCTCAATTTGAATGTATTTCTATAACATTCGAATGATCAATATATATTAATTTACGTTTATCATATCCTAAATCTGCAATTCCTTAAAATGCACAAAGTCAAATTAAAACTTAAATTTTATGTTTAATTAAATGTACACATAAATCCTAACGATGTAAATTTATTATAGTTTCCAAATATGTAAATGTACAACTAAATTTATGAAAATATTTAAAATTATCTGATCTCGATACATAGTGTATTGAACTTTTGTCCTAAATATATGTTTATTCAATATTTGAACATTCTAATTTTTTCAAAAAGCAAAAAAAAAACATATGAATGTGTAGTGCTCAATTTTAATGTATTTCTATAACATTCGAATGATCAATATATATTAATTTACTATTACCATATCATTAATCAGCACTTCCTTAAATAGTACAAAGTCAAATTAAAACTTAAATTTTATGTTTAATTAAATGTACACATAAATCCTAACGATGTAAATTTATTATAGTTTCCAAATATGTAAATGTACAACTAAATTTATGAAAATATTAAAAATTATCTGATCTCGATACATAGTGTATTGAACTTTTGTCCTAAATATATGTTTATTCAATATTTGAACATTCTAATTTTTTCAAAAAGCAAAAAAAAAACATATGAATGTGGGAACAATGATATTCAAGGTAAAAATCATTTAAAGATGCGTAAATTAATATAAAATTGTATATATAAATAGTTAAATACAAATAGATTTTACGGTTATCTAATATTAGTTAAAAAATAAGAGTTTCAATAACAAGAGTTTACACGAAATTATGCTTTTAAAAATTTGAGTGGACAGCTGTTACTTTGTAATTTTGTAACGAAGCATCGATGATGCGAGAGTATTTACAAATAATTATAAATAAGTAACAATTATTAAAAAACTATTGACAATAATTGTGTAAACTATTGATAATAATTTATATATATAAGTCGTACTTAAAGAGAGATTCATTTGCAAATCACATTTTTCCCGAAAACTATAGTAGCAAATATTGATGCACTGGTAGTCGGTACACGAACGAAATTCGACATCAGCATTATAACGATATCGGAAACATCATCTGAAAAAGAAAAATAACTCTTATTAAGATTATAAGAAATTTTTCTATAACAAATACTCAAATAGAACCATGTGTAGTGCTCAATTTGAATGTATTTCTATAACATTCGAATGATCAATATATATTAATTTACGTTTATCATATCCTAAATCTGCAATTCCTTAAAATGCACAAAGTCAAATTAAAACTTAAATTTTATGTTTAATTAAATGTACACATAAATCCTAACGATGTAAATTTATTATAGTTTCCAAATATGTAAATGTACAACTAAATTTATGAAAATATTTAAAATTATCTGATCTCGATACATAGTGTATTGAACTTTTGTCCTAAATATATGTTTATTCAATATTTGAACATTCTAATTTTTTCAAAAAGCAAAAAAAAAACATATGAATGTGTAGTGCTCAATTTTAATGTATTTCTATAACATTCGAATGATCAATATATATTAATTTACTATTACCATATCATTAATCAGCACTTCCTTAAATAGTACAAAGTCAAATTAAAACTTAAATTTTATGTTTAATTAAATGTACACATAAATCCTAACGATGTAAATTTATTATAGTTTCCAAATATGTAAATGTACAACTAAATTTATGAAAATATTAAAAATTATCTGATCTCGATACATAGTGTATTGAACTTTTGTCCTAAATATATGTTTATTCAATATTTGAACATTCTAATTTTTTCAAAAAGCAAAAAAAAAACATATGAATGTGGGAACAATGATATTCAAGGTAAAAATCATTTAAAGATGCGTAAATTAATATAAAATTGTATATATAAATAGTTAAATACAAATAGATTTTACGGTTATCTAATATTAGTTAAAAAATAAGAGTTTCAATAACAAGAGTTTACACGAAATTATGCTTTTAAAAATTTGAGTGGACAGCTGTTACTTTGTAATTTTGTAACGAAGCATCGATGATGCGAGAGTATTTACAAATAATTATAAATAACAATTATTAAAAATCTATTGACAATGATTGTGTAAACTATTGATATTAATATATATAAATATAAGTCGTACTTAAAGAGAGATTCATTTGCAAATCACATTTTTCCGAAAACTATAGTAGCAAATATTAATGCACTGGTAGTCGGCACACGAACGAAATTCGACATCGGCATTATAACGATATCGGAAACATCATCTGAAAAAGAAAAATATCTCTTATTAAGATTATAAGAAATTTTTCTATATCAAATACTCAAATAGAACCATGTGTAGTGCTCAATTTGAATGTATTTCTATAACATTCGAAAAATCAATATATATTAATTTACGTTTATCATATCCTAAATCTGCAATTTCATAAAATGCACAAAGTCAAATTAAAACTTAAATTTTATGTTTAATTAAATGTAAACATAAATCCTAACGATGTAAAATTATTATAGTTTCCAAATATGTAAATGTACAACTGAATTTATGAAAATATTAAAAATTATCTGATCTCGATACATAGTGTATTGAACTTTTGTCCTAAATATATGTTTATTCAATATTTGAACATTCTAATTTTTTCAAAAAGCAAAAAAAAAACATATGAATGTGGGAACAATGATATTCAAGGTAAAAATCATTTAAAGATGCGTAAATTAATATAAAATTGTATATATAAATAGTTAAATACAAATAGATTTTACGGTTATCTAATATTAGTTAAAAAATAAGAGTTTCAATAACAAGAGTTTACACGAAATTATGCTTTTAAAAATTTGAGTGGACAGCTGTTACTTTGTAATTTTTAAACGAAGCATCGATGATGCGAGAGTATTTAAAATAATTATAAATAAGTAACAATTATTAAAAAACTATTGCCAATGATTGTGTAAACTATTGATAATAATTTATATATATAAGTCGTACTTAAAGAGAGATTCATTTGCAAATCACATTTTTCCCAAAAACTATAGTAGCAAATATTGATGCACTGGTAGTCGATACACGAACGAAATTCGACATCAGCATTATAACGATATCGGAAACATCATCTGAAAAAGAAAAATATCTCTTATTAAGATTATAAGAAATTTTTCTATATCAAATTCTCAAATATAACCATGTGTAGTGCTCAATTTGAATGTATTTTTATAACATTCGAATGATCAATATATATTAATTTCATTTATCATATCCTAAATCTGCAATTGCTTAAAATGCACAAAGTCAAATTAAAACTTAAATTTTATGTTTAATTAAATGTAAACATAAATCCTAACGATGTAAAATTATTATAGTTTCCAAATATGTAAATGTACAACTGAATTTATGAAAATATTAAAAATAATCTGATCTCGATACATAGTGTATTTAACTTTTGTCCTAAATATATGTTTATTCAATATTTGAACATTCTAATTTTTTCAAAAAGCAAAAAAAAAACATATGAATGTGGGAACAATGATATTCAAGGTAAAAATCATTTAAAGATGCGTAAATTAATATAAAATTGTATATATAAATAGTTAAATACAAATGGATTTTACGGTTATCTAATATTAGTTAAAAAATAAGAGTTTCAATAACAAGAGTTTACACGAAATTATGCTTTCAAAAATGTATGTGGACAGCTGTTACTTTGTAATTTTTTAACGAAGCATCGATGATGCGACAGTATTTACAAATAATTATAAATAAGTAACAATTATTAAAAAACTATTGACAATGATTGTGTAAACTATTGATAATAATTTATATATATAAGTCGTACTTAAAGAGAGATTCATTTGCAAATCACATTTTTCCCGAAAACTATAGTAGCAAATATTGATGCACTGGTAGTCGATACACGAACGAAATTCGACATCAGCATTATAACGATATCGGAAACATCATCTGAAAAAGAAAAATATCTCTTATTAAGATTATAAGAAATTTTTCTATATCAAATTCTCAAATATAACCATGTGTAGTGCTCAATTTGAATGTATTTTTATAACATTCGAATGATCAATATATATTAATTTACGTTTATCATATCCTAAATCTGCAATTCCTTAAAATGCACAAAGTCAAATTAAAACTTAAATTTTATGTTTAATTAAATGTACACATAAATCCTAACGATGTAAATTTATTATAGTTTCCAAATATGTAAATGTACAACTAAATTTATGAAAATATTTAAAATTATCTGATCTCGATACATAGTGTATTGAACTTTTGTCCTAAATATATGTTTATTCAATATTTTAACATTCTAATTTTTTCAAAAAGCAAAAAAAAAACATATGAATGTGGGAACAATGATATTCAAGGTAAAAATCATTTAAAGATGCGTTAATTAATATAAAATTGTATATATAAATAGTTAAATACAAATGGATTTTACGGTTATCTAATTTTAGTTAAAAAATAAGAGTTTCAATAACAAGAGTTTACACGAAATTATGCATTTAAAAATTTAAGTGGACAGCTGTTACTTTGTAATTTTTTAACGAAGCATCGATGATGCGACAGTATTTACAAATAATTATAAATAAGTAACAATTATTAAAAAACTATTGACAATAATTGTGTAAACTATTGATAATAATTTATATATATAAGTCGTACTTAAAGAGAGATTCATTTGCAAATCACATTTTTCCCGAAAACTATAGTAGCAAATATTGATGCACTGGTAGTCGGTACACGAACGAAATTCGACATCAGCATTATAACGATATCGGAAACATCATCTGAAAAAGAAAAATAACTCTTATTAAGATTATAAGAAATTTTTCTATAACAAATACTCAAATAGAACCATGTGTAGTGCTCAATTTGAATGTATTTCTATAACATTCGAATGATCAATATATATTAATTTACGTTTATCATATCCTAAATCTGCAATTCCTTAAAATGCACAAAGTCAAATTAAAACTTAAATTTTATGTTTAATTAAATGTACACATAAATCCTAACGATGTAAATTTATTATAGTTTCCAAATATGTAAATGTACAACTAAATTTATGAAAATATTTAAAATTATCTGATCTCGATACATAGTGTATTGAACTTTTGTCCTAAATATATGTTTATTCAATATTTGAACATTCTAATTTTTTCAAAAAGCAAAAAAAAAACATATGAATGTGTAGTGCTCAATTTTAATGTATTTCTATAACATTCGAATGATCAATATATATTAATTTACTATTACCATATCATTAATCAGCACTTCCTTAAATAGTACAAAGTCAAATTAAAACTTAAATTTTATGTTTAATTAAATGTACACATAAATCCTAACGATGTAAATTTATTATAGTTTCCAAATATGTAAATGTACAACTAAATTTATGAAAATATTAAAAATTATCTGATCTCGATACATAGTGTATTGAACTTTTGTCCTAAATATATGTTTATTCAATATTTGAACATTCTAATTTTTTCAAAAAGCAAAAAAAAAACATATGAATGTGGGAACAATGATATTCAAGGTAAAAATCATTTAAAGATGCGTAAATTAATATAAAATTGTATATATAAATAGTTAAATACAAATAGATTTTACGGTTATCTAATATTAGTTAAAAAATAAGAGTTTCAATAACAAGAGTTTACACGAAATTATGCTTTTAAAAATTTGAGTGGACAGCTGTTACTTTGTAATTTTGTAACGAAGCATCGATGATGCGAGAGTATTTACAAATAATTATAAATAACAATTATTAAAAAACTATTGACAATGATTGTGTAAACTATTGATATTAATATATATAAATATAAGTCGTACTTAAAGAGAGATTCATTTGCAAATCACATTTTTCCGAAAACTATAGTAGCAAATATTAATGCACTGGTAGTCGGCACACGAACGAAATTCGACATCGGCATTATAACGATATCGGAAACATCATCTGAAAAAGAAAAATATCTCTTATTAAGATTATAAGAAATTTTTCTATATCAAATACTCAAATAGAACCATGTGTAGTGCTCAATTTGAATGTATTTCTATAACATTCGAAAAATCAATATATATTAATTTACGTTTATCATATCCTAAATCTGCAATTTCATAAAATGCACAAAGTCAAATTAAAACTTAAATTTTATGTTTAATTAAATGTAAACATAAATCCTAACGATGTAAAATTATTATAGTTTCCAAATATGTAAATGTACAACTGAATTTATGAAAATATTAAAAATTATCTGATCTCGATACATAGTGTATTGAACTTTTGTCCTAAATATATGTTTATTCAATATTTGAACATTCTAATTTTTTCAAAAAGCAAAAAAAAAACATATGAATGTGGGAACAATGATATTCAAGGTAAAAATCATTTAAAGATGCGTTAATTAATATAAAATTGTATATATAAATAGTTAAATACAAATGGATTTTACGGTTATCTAATATTAGTTAAAAAATAAGAGTTTCAATAACAAGAGTTTACACGAAATTATGCTTTTAAAAATTTAAGTGGACAGCTGTTACTTTGTAATTTTTTAACGAAGCATCGATGATGCGAGAGTATTTACAAATAATTATAAATAAGTAACAATTATTAAAAAACTATTGACAATGATTGTGTAAACTATTGATAATAATTTATATATATATATATATAAGTCGTACTTAAAGAGAGATTCATTTGCAAATCACATTTTTCCCGAAAGCTATAGTAGCAAATATTGATGCACTGGTAGTCGGTACACGAACGAAATTCGACATCAGCATTATAACGATATCGGAAACATCATCTGAAAAAGAAAAATAACTCTTATTAAGATTATAAGAAATTTTTCTATAACAAATACTCAAATAGAACCATGTGTAGTGCTCAATTTGAATGTATTTCTATAACATTCGAATGATCAATATATATTAATTTACGTTTATCATATCCTAAATCTGCAATTCCTTAAAATGCACAAAGTCAAATTAAAACTTAAATTTTATGTTTAATTAAATGTACACATAAATCCTAACGATGTAAATTTATTATAGTTTCCAAATATGTAAATGTACAACTAAATTTATGAAAATATTTAAAATTATCTGATCTCGATACATAGTGTATTGAACTTTTGTCCTAAATATATGTTTATTCAATATTTGAACATTCTAATTTTTTCAAAAAGCAAAAAAAAAACATATGAATGTGTAGTGCTCAATTTTAATGTATTTCTATAACATTCGAATGATCAATATATATTAATTTACTATTACCATATCATTAATCAGCACTTCCTTAAATAGTACAAAGTCAAATTAAAACTTAAATTTTATGTTTAATTAAATGTACACATAAATCCTAACGATGTAAATTTATTATAGTTTCCAAATATGTAAATGTACAACTAAATTTATGAAAATATTAAAAATTATCTGATCTCGATACATAGTGTATTGAACTTTTGTCCTAAATATATGTTTATTCAATATTTGAACATTCTAATTTTTTCAAAAAGCAAAAAAAAAACATATGAATGTGGGAACAATGATATTCAAGGTAAAAATCATTTAAAGATGCGTAAATTAATATAAAATTGTATATATAAATAGTTAAATACAAATAGATTTTACGGTTATCTAATATTAGTTAAAAAATAAGAGTTTCAATAACAAGAGTTTACACGAAATTATGCTTTTAAAAATTTGAGTGGACAGCTGTTACTTT
>JASXSY010001662.1:0-99257 GCA_034509805.1 Sipha maydis
AAAATATTTATTCGAAACATTAAGTCAACAATTTTTCATTATGATCAAACATTTTTTGTAATCAAATCATTTTTATACTATTATTCACTAATTAGGTGGTTTTAAAACAGCTTTATTTCTTTTCACTTTGTAGAATAAACAATTTGGATATTGCGTCTATTTCAAATTAGTAAACTGCAAGGATATAAAATTGTCACGTATCGGCTATTTAATACTTCTGAGAACGCAAACACCGTTGCAGTTAAGCGCAATGGGTATCAAAAAGTACTCGGTTTCATTGTTCACATTTGCAAGTACTATGAGATCTGCTTATGCAGGATTCAACGTGCTTTATAATTCGTATCAATAAATACAATAATCTTAATTAAAATTATTTTTAACTTGTAAATTAGTTTAAGACTTAGATAAAGAATCATGGTAAAATTTAAATTGTATTCGTCTTATATTATATTCTTTAATTACCTACCTAGATTGTTGTATCCTAGAAACTAACATTGCATAGAGAAATGATAAAACCGATGGTTGCCAAATTTGTATTGCATTAGTTAACATTTTTTTTAGATTGTTAAGATCTAAATTACTCAATTATTCAATCATATAGCAATGCAAACCATAGTTAATTCATATTTTAGGTACGTTTTTAATCTCATAAACAATTTGTTAGTACTACTACATAATTACGAAAATATATATATTATAAACGCCGTAATATTATCAACTGTGAAAAAATAAAAACAAATAGTCATTGTAAATTTAGAATCAGAAAGTACATTTTTGTTCTTATCGTATTTTCTATTTTTTAAATATTATGGATTTGATAATACGGCGACTTCTTAACATAACACCTAATACATTTCTTATTGCTTCGGACTTGCTCTACTGTCTCCAAGCATTCTCTTGAAATATATGTAAATCCAAAACTTTTTCAGTCACTTATGCAAGATCAGACTTATATTACTTTTTCTTACAGAAATGGGCTTCGATATTCAATTTCTTTGGGTACCTTGTCACGCAGAAATAGCTGGTAACGAATACGTAGACCATTTAGCCAAATCCACAGCCTCACTTAGATGCCTACCCTACACCAAAATCCCTAGGTCTTCAATCCTTATATCAGCACACGCCTAGATAAACTATGACATAATTAATGGGAATCTCTCCCTTCTAATTTTGCTTCGTGATATAAATCTACCTCCCCAAATATCTCACACCATCCCTGGTTCCACAATATAAACCTCTCAAGAAAATCAATAAGCTCCTTCTCTTAACCTAGGCTAAGTCATACCCTACTTCCCTCCCACTCTTTCGAACTGTCATTAAACGACTCAAACCTCTGTACTTTCCATAATTATCCTGCAATATGTGACATCTCGCACATCCTCTTTCACTGTCCAAAACTAATCCTCAGGCGTTCTGATCTAATTTATTTTTTAAAACTCACTCAAATTTCCATTCAATATCCAGCACATTCTCTCTTCACCTTATCCAAACTTAATACTTCCAATCTTATCCCTCTTTAACTATTCCGGCTTTCTTATTTAATTTTATACTTATCCCCCAATTATTGTCACCCTTCCTTTTTAATTGTTTAATTGTTGAGATTAATTGTAATACAACATTCAATAAAAAAAAAAAAAAAAAAAAAAATACAATACATAAGCTCTAATATCATAACCGTTATGACAGGATAATTGTTCGCTTAGTGATGGATAACATAAACTTTTATATTAAATCTATATAAGGTTGAGAAACCAATGACTGTTGACCCTTCTCATACGTGATATATAACCAATTATTTACAAGACCTATTTAAACATCAGAAAACCAATACTTTACTATAACCATTCAATGTCGTAGTTTTATGATTGATTTATGACAATCGGTTTGATGAAGGTAAAATATTTTTTATGTATTGAATTGAAAGAAAGACGGCGCTGTGTTTAGGCAATTCGTTTAAAATGTTTATCATTTCCTACACCATGATAAACATAATACATATTTTAAGCAAAATAAACGTTGTTCACTTAGTATTTACGAAATGGAAAAATAAAAATAATGCAATTTTCATTAACGATAGCCGAATAAGGTGTGGTTATATAGAATAATTATTATGTGTTTAACTGTGATTATAAAACGCTGAACGAATGTTTATTGGTTATTCTTTACTCCGTACTCAGCAGTTTTTAACATTGAGCTAATGATGTTTTTATAATATTAGTTGAAGTTATACGTTTTGTTGACGCAACATGAGTCGATGTATTGATCTATGGGACAATACGCTCGATTCTATTGTATCAAGGACAATATATATTACTGGGAAACGTTTTGATCAAAATACAACTTTTATAATATCAGCTTTTGGGAAAATGGTGAAGTTTAAATTGAACGGATAAGACGTAATAATATTTATTTATTTTTTTTTTAATTGGTAACAATAGTAATAATACCTGTACTACTTTGTAATACGTGAACGTTTATTTATATCGTTTATTTAAATTAAAAAAAGCTCTTGCAAAAATATTTTCCCTTTTTTAATAATCTCTGTTCGTCCCATAACATAATGTGCGTCCATCAAGATTTAGAAAATAAACTTTTGTGACAAGTACACATGTAATATTTAGTTTCATCGATACGCATATGGAAAAACAGACTGCTAAAATAATACAGGCATAATCGTCGTGCTTGTCCACAATATTATCTATTCGGTGAAGCAGTGCGAACAACTAGTAAATTGTCTTAAAAAGGAACGTTTGGACGTGACCATTTTACCATATTTAACTTCACTGGTATACTTCTTCGCAGCAATTAGCAAAATATAATCGAATAATCAAATTGACCTACACAAATAATCGCGCCAAGGTAATGTATCGTTGTTCTATACGGCGTATGATACAGCACATAATTTTTATTTTTGTTAACGTCCAAACGGCCACGTTCAAATGTCACAATGTCCAAATGTTCTAGGATCGCAATATTCACGATAATCGCTTACGAACTATAAATGTACTATTTATTTATTTTTAACGTACAATTCGAAAACTAGGAGATCGTGTTGATTTATCACTCATCAACAATGTATCAGAATATTACGTAAGCGTTTTAGTTTGCTGTAAACACATATACTCGTGGGAAGATTGTGAAAAAAAAATATAAGGAAGACCGAAAACAATTGAGTGCAATAGAAAGTAATGTAGTATAATTGAAATGGTGAGCATTGCAAGTTGCAATTAATGCCAACGGGAGAATAATAACGAAATTGGTGGAAAAATATGTATTAATAAGATATAACAACAATCATTGGAATCTAGAGCAATTTTTCCCTCTGTTTCGCACTCTTTGTCTGCTGAATCTGCTTTGTGTTTACAACTGCGAGAAAATAATTGATCTAACATAGTATTGCCGAGATTGTTTACAGCATTGTATTGGTTTCAAAATATTATTGATGCACAAAATGAGTTTTTACGATAAATTAAATTGATAAAAAAAATTATCGGATCCGTTATTTTAATTTTAAATATTGTATAGACTCATATAGAAGAATGCAGTGCTTCAAGGCATATTTTAATTCAATCTAATTTCATAACCATAGACATCATTGATCAAACAGATCCTTCAACTCAAACAAATTTTATTTTCTATATTATAACATATAGATAAGTTTAAAACGTAAAAAAATACTAAAATAAGAAGGTGAGTTGTATCTTACACGTACAGTGGATAAGAAGTCTGATTTAGTTGTTAGGGGTACTCATGACCCAAAATGATCTTACTACCTTACTGGTTTTGCAAATGCTTATAATTAAACTACAACATAAGAGTATATTATTTGTAAATTATTATAGTTATTAGTTATTATTATCACTTGAAATTTTATTAACATTGTATACATCTAACGATGAATTTTTAATTCGAAAACCGGTTGTACTGTACAATCATATCACTTCAGGCTAAACATTCGTTTATTTATTTGTCTATTTATTTATTTCTATATATAAACTATTTGTTTATGTATTAATATATTTATCATCAATAAATTATATCAGATAAATATACTTAAAAATTACAATAAATATCATAATCATAAGTTATGATTTTATTTCTAGAAACAATAATCGTATTTTAAAAAATTGGTTTGTAGTATAACTTAAAATAATGAATCTGAATAAAACAATGATATATAAGAGTAATGGTTTTTTTTTTATCATTTCCATTAGCGTAATAAAAATATAAATACAATATAGTATTTATTACCAATGGAAGTTGTAGAATTGTATTTTAATCAATAGAAAACGATGAACATTGTTTGAATAAATTATTTTATTTTGGACCGAGTTATTGACTAAAAATCATATATTTTTGCATTTGTGTAACAGTATATCATTTGGTGCTAAATTTTGAACATTTTATAAGTGATGAATTAATGTATTAATGAAAAACAAATCAATTACGATGCTATTTTAACTCTTATAAATCTTGATCATATTATTAGACAATATATGCAGAATAAAAATAAAAAAATAAAAACTCATGATAATTAATCTCATATACTACACACGTTACATCAAATAACTATATTGATTTTGTACAAGTATTATAATCGTTTCAGTTTTAGTAAACTACATGGAATTAACACTGTGCGATTATTTAAACTAAAAATATTTAAGTTATATTGTGTACAAAGTATAAAGTAAATAGTATAATGAATAGTTTATCCAAGTAAAGTATTAACAAATGGCTAATAGAAAAAAAAACGGAAATAATTCACAAAGGTAAGCCAATTAATAAACACTTAAGAAAAGAAAAAATAACTAAATGTAAGATAATTTTAAAGGTATGTCACAAACGTTAAGAGATCAAGCAATAACTTTTAACAGAATATTTCTATACATCTTGAAGTTATTAATTGAAAATACGGAATGTTGGATTATTTGCATGTGTATACAATATATATAAAAAAAAAGTACAGAAGTAAATAATAATTCAATATTTCACATCACACAGTAATAATTTCAACCTAAATGGTATTAAATAATAATAATAATAATAATAAAAAAATATTAATATTAACAAAATAAAAATCGTTTACATCCTACAGACTAGAAACATAAAAGTAGCTTTCCTCTTTTTTTGGTGTTAATAAAAATGTTTGTACAATAAGTTATAATCATACTCTAATTCCCAATAATATTCAAATTTTTACACAGGATCTCTACCAGTTAGCAGATTTGTCAGAATATAAGGCAATCAATTAGATACAACAATATTAAAATTATATACGATTTCAAAAATCTTTTGAGCGACTTTTAACATCTATAGCGCAACGCGATAATAGTTTACTATATATCACGCCGCAGTTAAGTTTTTAAATGCATAGTTATTATGTAAATATTACACAATAGCCAATGTACAGTCGTGGGTCCATAAGCTTAGTAGAGTGTCAAACCAATTTGATCAGTTCTCTAAACAAGAACACGTACGCATTAACGGGATTTCCGAAAAGATTGGGAGCTGACCACAACGTTGTTGGGGATATTTTTTATCACTCTCGTAGGCTCGTAATAATCTTCGGTAGTGTACACCGGCGGCGTGGAGTTTCTCATCAGACTGTTGCTTTTCGGTTGCGTCTTTCGTCTTAAGAATGGTGACGTCTTTTTACTGTTGATCTCTTCGATTTTTTGTATAATCTGCTGTACGCCTAGCGCCGGAGTAGTTGTAGCATTCACCTCGCAACTATCGTCTGAAAACGCACACGAACACATATTAAAATAATATATTATTACAATACCGTGGTGGCGCCCAAAAATATATTTTTGACCAACACTTACTCGTTATAATGTCGTAGCTGGTTTCTTTTTCGGTGAAATAATCATCGTAGTCGTTGTTGTTCCGATCTTCCTTGACCAGCACCGGCACTGGTATGTTTTTGGGTATATTGTAATACGACGTGTCGCCATCCCAAAATTGTTTATCGATCTACAACAACAAAGCCATATTTACTTTATCAATAACGAGAAATCTACAAGGACGGATCATACAAACAGTGCATAATACAACAACAATAATAGCAGTAATAATGGAAAATAATAGTTAATGGAAATAAACCTTTGGCAACAAGTCCTTTTCTTGTTTGGATTCGTCGATGAAGTGGTAAATCGACTCCAAGTCCACTTCGTCCGCCGCGTTTTCGTACAGATTGACAGCTCTGATAATCGGATTAGGTTTGTCGTAACAATTGTCCAGTGGCGTATGGTCGGCGGTGGGAGGTACTGGCAGTTCGCGAGTAGGCAACAGCTCCTGTTTAAAACATATAGGAGACGGCGATTGCAAAATTTCCGGAGTGGACGGCTTACTGCTCGAATTGTTAATGGCTTCAATCCAAGAGAGCATGTCTTTTTGGTTTTGAGCTATAAACTAAAAAAAAATAATAGAAATAGAAATAAAATTTAAATATAATGCGATTTCCTAAAATGTCTACAAATGATATATGATATATAAAATAGATAAATTAGCGCGGTGTTTTAATAATGAGTGTGAAATATGTTCAATTGTAAAGTTAAAAAAAAATTAAATAACGGTAAGACAATGTACTTCTTTCTATGTTTCTCGACGTATTTGTTGGACTGTTGTACGAATTTAAAAGAAATGATAGATCATTGTATTCAAAAAACAATTTTGAACGAAGGTCATTGTAAATTATGTAACGTCTATCTATTTATAAACCTAATATATTATATATTGTAGCTAATTCATATTTTACACGTATTAGAACAATAGTCGTTTTATCATAAATCTTAACAATCAACGGCTGCCGTATTTAAACACTAAAATGTTTCTAAGAAAATCGCAGTCCAAAAAATGTTATAAATTTAATATTGGTTAATTCTGCGTTCATATTTTAAACCATAAAACATACATGATAAGTTTTTATCAAGATATGTAAGCACTTTCTGGACAAAGTTTAACAATATTTTATATTAGATACAGTAGTTGAATATGAGGATTTCGAAATAGATTTACAATCAGAAAAAGTACGATACAAATCGTTTAATGTACGTAATCAACACAGTCGATTCGCGATCGCTCGAACCGAAAGATTTTTTTTTTATAGCGAGTGTGGTGCGATGTGTTTCGAAAAATCGTCCATCCGACCGCACTAATATTCGCATACACACGGTCCGCGGTGTCGGTGTATCTACTGTCGGTGTCCCGACTAATCACACGTCTTGTCCGCCACAGTGCCGCAGCCGTGGACCGGCACGATCGCGCGGTCAAGTGAACTCTCGTTACGATCATTATTGTAAACGATATGGGATAAATGTCGCGGACAACAGCGGAATAATTATCAAGCCGTTCGCACGATATTCATTCGTAACTCCATGATTTCTACGTAATAGCCAACCTTTAACTATACAATAATGATAATAATTATACACTAGTGTGTAACCTTATCCGTACATCGCATGGACGCGTACAGTTACTGTGCGCCATACGATAGAAATTATTGCGAATATAATAATTTAATATTTACGATCGACATGAAAACATCGCGCTAGAATAGTAGGAACATATTTGACGACCAGTTCATTGTTCTGTGATTACGTAACGAATGGCCAAGCTTAAAACTGGTCGCCAAACGTTGACCCACGTGAAGAGGACTTTTTCACAGCAGGGACTTTTGTCTCGCGCTGAATACTGTTAAAAGGCGAGATGCCAAGGCTGGACCGATCAAAACAAAATTGACGTGAAGAAATCATGTATAAACAGTATTACATGAATATTTTAACTATCGCGAACGGATATCGTAACACGCCGTCGCAGTCACGGAGTTCAATCAGCTAGCAGCCGACTGATACAACTGTAACGCTTGGATTCAAGCTTGACACCAACACACCCTCGGCGTGCATCCCTTAGACGGCTCAACTATCGTAGTGTTCATAAAAAAAAAAAAAACCCCTAGCCGAGCGCGTTCCGATCTAGAACCGATAACACACGCGCTGCTACCGGCGTCATAGCGCACAACGCACCTGATAGGTCTTCTTGCCCGGGCAGACGACCTCGAACGTCCAGTCCTTGGTGCGGTTGCTCGCGCCCGCGTCCCTGGCTGTGTAGCCCTCGAGGTGCACGACCAGGCACGGTTTCAGTTCCTTCTCGCCGTTGTACACGTACATGGTGCACGACAGCACCGCGGCCCAGTACTTCTTCGTGTGGTCCACGAACAGGATCTTCTCGCGTTTCATCAGCGCGCCGTACTTGCTGGCCGAGTACTTGACCGCGTTCGCCGACACGTAGATCACGTCGCTGCGCGAGCTCTCGGACGAGTCGCTGTTCGACCGGCTGCTCAGGCTACTGCCGTTCAGCGCGCACTTGGTCAACGGCGACCCGACCACGGACGACGCGCCGCCCCCGGACCCGCCGTCGGGTGCGCTGTGACGTTTCGCCGCGTTCAAATGCCTCGGCGGTCCCTGGTACCCGCCACCGTAGCCCATCCCGAACGGCTCGTAGTTGTCGACCGTGTCGTCCTCGTACGGCATGTTGTTGTAGATCGGCTGGCCCAGGCACAGCTCCTCGTACGCCGCTTGCTGGTGAAGACACGCGAAACTGTTGGACTTCATTATCAGACCTGTGGACAACCGTCTCTCACGTTATTCACACGCGTGAATTTCAAGGGCTACTGGGAGGGGGGAGGGGGCGAAAATAATCAATATTCCTGAACTGTTTGTGTTGCAGTCAGGGCCGTCGAGAGCTTTTGAGGGCTCCGAAGCTGATCGGTTTCAGGCCCATAGGCGGATATTGGGGGGTGATTGGGGGGGCTTAGCCCCCCCTAAAAAGATCAAAATTATTAAAATTCGTAGTATAAAATATTAAAATAGGTACTTATTTTGCAACAATTGACATTTAAGCCCCCTTAAAATTCAATGTAATCTCCGCCTATGTCCAGGCCTCCTTACACTTGTTTGGGTTTGGCCAAGATATATACTACTTGTACACACTTTAGTACAATAAAAATATTAAAATTTGCATCTTATGCTACGGCGAATGACATAATAAAATAATTTTGAATAAAAAGCTGAGACGACGGGCTCTTTCAGAGGTTAGGGGCTCTAGACCTCACTGCCCTACCCTCTCGCCAGCCCTGGTTGCAGTTCTAAAGTTCCAGAACTCAAGAATATACATATATATATATATATAACACGAAACGATTCAAAACAGTCTGCTGTGATACAACAATTTTTTATAAAACTGATAAAAAAATTAAAAAAATTAATTTACTGATTATCAGATCGTTTTTCCCCGAAGCTCAATACTTATTGCCAACTGATTCACCCGATTTCCGAAAAATTATTTTCCAAATCATAAATTAATAGAACACGTATTTCTACGTAGACATAACGAGTATAGTAGTATATTGTTATTGCTAATGTTGTCGTGCAGTCGCGATTTTACGTCATATTTATGCAATTACTACGAATGATAAGGAAACAAAATTGCAGCCAAACAGTTTTCGTTGTACTCGCGGCTGTATACACAAGTGGATATTCCGGTGATCAAACTCCCGCTTGGGTTTTTTTTACGTGGAGGAAAAACCAACCTTTTTATTTTATAAATAGTTTTAATAAGTAAAACAGAAATTTTATTGTTACGCAAGTAATTAGTTACCGATGTAGGTATGTTTATTTTTCATTATTGAATTCACGCTTGCTTACAGAAATAATTTAATGATTTAATAAATTAATTTTTACCGGTAGGTACTCTTATAAGTATTGATTTAGAGTTACTTAATATGTATTAGATATCGATCAAGAATTAAACTAATTTTAAAAGCCGATGAATACATTTGTATAATTCCCGTCTCGGCCACTCTACTAACAATAACCTATATCGTATTTTTATATACATACAAACGTGATAATATTTTAACAAATGTCCAACAAACGAAAACTTGATAACAAAACAACTACTAGCCGTATACTATAAATTAAAATTGGTTTAATTTTTAAAATATGTAAACAACGATTCATTTTAGGATATTATACGTAGGTTAACTTTTCTTCATGCGATTAATGTTTTTGACATTTATGGGAAAATATGTTCAAAAGAAACGTTACGGAAAATCTAATTGAAAATAATTATATTATAAGAATTAACTCGTATAATATAATTATTTGTATTCGTCTGGGTGTTGTAGGTATTTATCGACCTAGCTGATGGCACGGACCATTGTGTTCAGAGACTTTTTTTATATTATGTCAAGATTGTTCCTTGAAATAAGTAACGAGACATCTCTATAGTAGTATAATAAAAACGAACTCTTAATGTATTCATATCGCGTATAGTTATTTGTTAGCACTTCGTTGTTAGGCCATTTTATTTGGCGAACTATTATATTTTACCAACAAAGTGAAAGCTTAACAATTTTGCCCGTCATCTCAAATTTTAAAATTTACAAGAACCATAATAATAAGTACATATTATATAAAAATAATCGCACAAACTTAAATGCTCACCTTTTGAACGTCCATTCATATCCATGTATGGAGCTCTGGCCGGTGACATTTCTCTATTGGAGATTTTTTTCAAAAGTTGTTGCCGTTGAATTTCGGCCCTCTCCGAAAGAGATTCGGTGACCAATACGGTTTGCAAGTATTGAGTGACATCTGTAAATAATGTATACGGAATTTATTTTACGGTTTATTAATCTTAAATCGAATAAATTAATGCCACACATTTATTTTTAATTTAGGAAATAGTATTTATTTGTAAAATATTCATTAAATCATACCAACAATTATTCGTAAATAAATTTTTTGAATATATTGTATTGAATAAATCTAATACATTGATAGTTAAATTAATTTGTGTTTATAAGAATATACTATATATGTATAAAGATTTTCGAAGAAAACTAAAGATAATCTAACTTTTGAATATCTTGTAGAAAATCTTGTTGTTTATAGACGTTCACAAACAAAGTTAAAAATTTACCAACATTTCTAGGAAGTTACAATATACAGTAATCATCTAAAAAAACACTACGTGATAATATGGTATTCTTACTCGTTCGGCAAAAAATTTAATTTATAGACAAAGAGAATACTTATGGAAAATTATTTATAGTTTTCAGTGAGCAATAAACCATAAATAATAGCTGTTGCGTATTTCCTGGTAAACGCATCATTTTTAACGAATTGAGAAAAAAATTATGCTAAACGGTCGTCAGTCGATCGTGATTTGGCAACGTATAGCTGTGTTTATTTTTACGTAGGTATACGTGAATGCTTATAAAATGCAGCTCATCACATTGGCCTTCAAAACGTAGTTCAAATAAAAAATAAATAAGCGATTACAGTGCCGCTTAATTGCTTATAGAGTTATAAAAATAATTTCCTAGTACGAAAATATTTGATTGTTAATGTCAAACCTCAGACAGATTCGTAGGTATTTCATTAAATGAATTCAATTCATCTGTGAAATTGGTTTGTACAGTCAATGTCTCGATACTGTCATATACACACTTATGCTTTGATCTTTATCAAAATATTTAAGCTTGAATATTTATACGACGAAATATTGTATATATTATATACATCAATAATTCTTCTTAAACCACTGGTATAAGTCACGAATTTGGTGTGATCATTGATTATAAACGATTCAAGTTCAAACAGCTACGATAGTTTTTAATAACCAATATTTAAACGCATTTTTTATATGTACTCGCTTTTGAGAATTTAAATAAATAATTACATGGGATCGATCTCAGTTTTAAATTAAATAATATGGTTTAATTAATTACAGGCGAAATTAAAAGTCGAATAATTTATTAAAATTAATTTTTAGACTGTTAAGTATTCAAATAAAAATTATTTGCTTTTGTAATATTTATATAATACATTGTAATTTATATATAAAGTTATTAATTAATATTCAGTTTTTTAAGATTTCGTGATATTAATTTTATAAAATTTGTTTCTCGAGACTAGAAAAACATTGTATCAATACTTTTACCCATTAGATAAGTATTCTTGTTATTAAACAAATACTGTAAAGATTCTTAGAATTCTTCCTTATCTACGAAGTAATGTAACAATAAATACGAGTACTAGCAGGTAACTAAAGAAATATAGTTTATACAAACAATGATACATAAAATAAACGTAGACTTATAGAGTTCTATGAAAAATGGATATTCTCAATAATCCTTTTATTATATAAGTATATGTATATATTAATATTTAATTATTTCAAATATTATTAAAAATTTAATTTTATTAATTTATCGTCTATTATATTTACTATATCGTAAGAGTTTAATTCATTTTATATACAGCCGATAAATTCGTACATTACTGTAAAATATAATAGTCGTTTAAAACAGTCGGTTCTTTAAAATATTTGTAAAAATATGTATAAAGGAAAAGAAATGCGTTTACTGTTTAGACAATACCAACAACGAAAATTTTTATTTTATAAAAAAAAAAATCATGAAACTCAAAAACTCACAAAAAAAAATATAATTTTCTAAATTAATACATTACTAATTTTACCGACTGTAATATTGAGCTTCAGAAGTGTAAACGCAATTATTATTGCAAAACAATATTCGTGAACACACAAATATCACTCACATTAAGATAAATATTACTATTTATTACTGTGCACATAGTGTTTAATTTAGTACAGATCATGAACAAACTATACAAATACGACATTCTTTGAACGCACAATTTGTAATTTGGTCTAATGTAGCCTTTGTAAATAAGCCTCACGCTGAAAATAAATATCGTGATAGTTTTGTGATATGTATTTCACCGGTATTAAATAAAGGGATAAAAATTATATAATATACTCGTTTTGATTATTTCTTAAATTTATATTTATAATTTTTTTATTCGTAATATTTATATATAAATGTAATATATATATATATATATAATTATTTAATAATAACTATTGCATGTTGTTCAGTTTTAAAAATTTTCCTGAATCAATTTATTAATTACGGTTGTGTTTATTTATTCGAACAAATTATAGTGTAGTAGTATCTTATAATTATAAAACACTAATAAAAATTATTCTTTTAGACAGCTATATTGATAAACAATAAATATTTGTCGAGAAACCTTTTTACACGCTATTTTTGATAAATTTACTATTTTAATAAATCACAATAATAACAACAACACAACTGTTAGTATGATTACGATTATTCTTAAGTGGTTAACAGCGCTTTATTTGTTGAAATCATTCGTAACGGTCACTCTCACTTTCTAATTTATTTTTGGTCCCATGCACACGCGCTGTGATGCACACACGTACGTTATCTCATTAACATCGTAACCTCCATTAATATAAATATTTCTTCTTTCTTTAGAGTCCTTCTCATCCGTGGACGTCATCAACATTTTATAGACACATTTCTCTGTCTGAGCTTAAAACTAGAACAATGCATATAAGTCTAGAACGTTTACTAGTACATAGATTAAATATAAATTCAATAATCATGCCTACTACGTCGTATACATGTATACAATATTATTGTTTTTATAACGTGATGGAGTGTATTTGTAAGATAGTACAGATTAGGAAGCACCAATATTACTCAGTACATTTATTAATGTAGATCATAATAAAATTAGTCATACTTAACTGAAAAATATGACCAACAACTTCTGATATTTTTCTTAATATATATTCTGCAATATATAAAACTCTAATATCAAACTCGTTTTTGTTACCTAGTTAAGACTTAATAAAACATTTTATTAATATAGACGCGAGTAAGAGAAACTTCATAAGAAAAAAATACTAGTTCTCAAAATATCATCGATTTCAATTTTTAGGTATCAAATGTATTCAAAAAAATATCAAATATTTGACTTTTTGAGAATTTTTATTTATTTTTTTTTTTGTGTTTAAATAATTGTTTTTATTCAATCTATTAGTAGACAGGATAATAAGAACAACTAATGGGCAAATAAAGATAAAAATCAATTATAAATAAAGTATTTAACTGAAGATTATACACAATGTCTTAAGTCGATAAGATATAGTTGTATTATTCTAGCCACTGATTTAAGCCATGTTTACAGTGTAAATATTACACGGACTAAAATACTAGCTGGTTGCTGGGAAATATATTTCTGAACATAATTATTGATTTCAAATCTATTTGATATTTAACTCGAACTGGATTTTCAGTCTCTATTTATCAATTATATAGTTTTAGAGTTACACTATTTACTATCATCATAATTATGAGTTTTGAACTTCGAAGAATATGAAATGATTTCGACGAACAAGAGCTTTTCAGAAACTCTCAGAAAGCTGTTCGAAGACTTTGATTATTAATCGAATGCAGAAAAAACGACAACTCTCGCCTTCGAATCTGTTCAGGTTCCTTCCAACAATATACTGCCAGCAGGCTTGCGACGATCAATGTGCAGCAAGTGCAAGCTCCAAGAAACAGACGATACGTCCTTGAAGAGGATACGTGAGATGGAACCAGGTGAGGTGACGGATTCCGAATCAGACGGAGAGGCGAAGTAGCCCAGGTCGCTTCCAACAATATCCTGTCAGCGGACATGTGACAATCAATGTACAACAAGCGCAAACTTCAATAGCCAGACTATACAGCCGATAAGAAGATACGCCAGATGGAACCCTGTGAAGTGATGTCGATCGATGGCGGTGATCACATTAAACACACGCAAACTATATGATGCCCGGTATGCGCGCATTAGATTGTTAGAATTTTTTTTTTTTTTTTTAAGATAACATCGCGGAAATGTGGTTTTTTATATCATTTGGATTGTGTTTTTCGTCAACACCTACAGGTGCCAGCGATAAGCACTAGTTAAAGATATGCCCGGAGTAGATAATGATTGTATCTTTCCCGGGTACTACATAGACAAGGTAGAATTTATCAATCATAGTATGCACAGGTGCGATCAAGACGTTGTGTTCCCGGGTAAACGCGTAAAAATTGGTGACATGAGAACCGTTTTCGAGCACAGGTCATGGCTTAACATGGCTTAACAATTAAGTAATCTCCAGTTACATACAGTTGATCATAGATCGGGATCCCTGCAAAGTGAACGCTTTCGGTACGTACTTTTATACGGCACTATCGTAAGCTTACGTAAACGTAGTTATTTCTAAGTTTTTCTCTTCATCCACGCCAATCGAGAATATATTTAATCATCATCCATTAGATTTTTTTTTTCATCAAGATAATTTTTGATATACAATACTTGAATTGATTATAAGAACCAAATTATAAAAATTGTATTAAAATCAACATACTTTTTCATAAATCGACATCAAAATTAAAAAAAATTAAAAACAAAAAAAATGGGACCTATCAAAATAAATTATCTCATAAATATTACATAATTAACAACCAAACTCTGTACTCGTCATTATGTCCAATTTTTATATTATTATATTCTTACATACGATAATGTATTTATTGGCTAATTCATATTTTTACAGTTCTTACGGTTACGAAGCTGTCACTAGTTGAGGATCCATGAAGATCTTGGATTACGATAGATTCTTGATACCTATCTATGAGAAATCTCACTGGACTCTAGTATGAATTTATTTAAACGAAAAAAACCATTAAATATTACGACAGTTTGGGTGGGAAAAATCTACAATGTCTAAAATTAGTTTTAGACTACCTGAGGATGAAAAGCAGGAAAAATATTGATAAAAAATTCAATAGCGATGAATGGCAGTTATTGCACACTGAATATTGTCCGAAACAACTTAACAATGACGATGGTGGAGTTTTTACCTGTGTAAACACGGAATACTTGGCCAGAAGAGTAAAATTGAACTTCAAACAGAGCGATATACTTAAATTCAGACATAGGATATGTTATGAAATACTGATAAATCGCTTATTACTCGATCTCGATGGTTCACGTTTCTGGATCAACGACCTAAAATGTCCAATATCAATAGATAAATGATATATCTCACTCATTGTCGATAATAATCCGCTTTCATATGCATTTTTCGGACGATTATTACGGCAGGACTCTCTATTGCACTTGTCCTTTCAGTATTTTTCACCACGCAAACTAATATATTTCTCAAGGTTTGTCGCAGGAAACTGACGTTTGGCGTTAGACGTTCATTGAGGTTTTTTTCTGATCTCGGAAAGCCGTTAAAAACTACTGATGATTTTTTTTTCTCGCTGCAATTTTCCCTGTTGGTGATTTGCAGACCACATACTTATATTTTTACTTCTATTATAACTTCAATAAAGTATTTTTATGTAAATGCGTGTTTATGTAAAAGTGTTTATTTGTAAATGCGAGTGTACAGTGGATAACCCGAATACGGTTTCTCGCAGTGACCCTAGAAATTAATACGATTGGTAACTCAAATTGATTATTATATACCGTCGGAAAATATTACATCTACAATATTATGAATACAACGAACGAAAACAACCCTTCTATGAATGTCGTTCGAGTTATGAATATGTACAGTAAAAAAATTTAAAGCTATTGAACGCAAGTGAATTTATATTTATTAATATAATATTGAAAATATAATGAATGATTCGTCGAGAAGTAATTAGAACAACTAGAAATTATCGTCATGGTGCCATACACATAAAAAAAGAAAACTATTGTCCGCGTAAAAGTAATAAAAATTATACAATATGTTAATTATTTAACATACAAAAAGCATTTAGTCGTGGTCAATTTATTTTAATGCACTTGATGTTAATACTCTAAAGAGTGACATACCTACGTCCACGTGATCTTCCGGCTACACGGATACACGTGCATACGATATGTCGACAAAAACATACAATAATACGCTTCTTTGTGTTTTTCCCCGCCTGTCAGAGACAAATTCCTTCGACCCAAAGAATAATCGGTGAGACCGACGCCACTACACTGTATGTTTATATATGATGCAGCAACGACGCGCTGGCCCATAAGAAATAGCGATCGGCCAGTGATAATAATACTAAGCCATGTACAGGGTGTTGCACGAAGATATATTGATTTTTATTTCTCCAATGTAAATCAAGATATTTAAATTATAGTTATAATAAAAATAATAATTATTATAATTATTTATAGTTTTTTACTTAGAAAACCGAAATTAAATATCTTTATGACTGTATAAGATTATACTGCAGCAATCAGCATATGCTCGTGAGACATCCTGTACATAATAAGCTATTCATCTTCCAATTTACACTCGCCGCGATCGCAGTGTATTAACCCCGCGCGACGACATTCTGAACGTCGTTGATTAACAAAACGAATACGGTTTATACATATACATATTTTATACACGTGTTAAGCCCATGCGAGGGGATCGCGCGGCATGTGGGAGAGCTCATAATAATAACAACGAAGTCATTTTACCGCCGTCTTCTGCTAATTGAAAACAATGAATTCTACATCAGCTTTAATTGATAGGTACGCTGTTACAATACACATCGAGCATACAATATCGAATACCACGCGGTGGCAGGGGTGGCGGCGGCGACGTAAGCTATTTTATAATTTGGTCATTGGTACAATGATGAAAGAACGTTTGAAACTCGGGGCGAGTAGGTCGTAGGGCGCAGAGGTTTAGGTTATACTTCTTAGGAATTTATACATAATGTATATGTACACGAATTATAAAATATGTATAAAGATATGTAAAATAATATCGTTAAAAGGCAAACAATTACCAAATAATTAAAAATAAAATTTTCAAGATAATCCTACAACATTTTGAATGATGACGTTCTGTCGAACTGTTAAATCTAAAAAAGAAAATCCAGGATTTTTAGACTATATGCCTCCATCAAATAATTCAGTCAGCCTGATTATTCATAATTTTGAACTACCGCAGTGAACAATAAAAATCAAAACTTTTAAAAAATTACTTTACTTCCAGTATATTAGCCGATTATCCTCCGAGAAAACCAACGAACCTTGTACATAAACACCTCGTATTTTACTAAGATTTAACTACCACATACAATGCTTTTCCAAATTTATCAATTTTATCATTGTTATTCGTCGATATTCCCAACATTTCTAATACTATAGAGTCTATAGTCTAGACAATTATTGAACATGCATTTTATTTTTTGTTTTTAATAAAAAAAACCGCAATGAACCTATTCCTGAACAATAGTATAATAAATCATTATATATGATCTTAATTGTTTTCTAATAAAAAAAATTTCGAGGAAATATTTAAAAGAGCTAAGCTCTACTTTCAATGTATAATGTTTTCTTTGACAACATTATACAAATAAATAAATTGGCAACACCCGACAATGGTACTGTTCGTCAACAATTATACGAAATACGTACACTTGCAAGTACGATAGCAGCTAATATTGTCAAAAGAACGTCACATCCGCATGTGTTATTCCCGTCTCGCAAACGAACAACATATTAAATCTGCGTTCAGTACAACCAATTTAGCGTTGCTAGTTTTAATATTAGATTAAACTGACTTATTATCAAACTCAAAGTGAGGAATATTATCCATGTGATGACATACATTTTTTTACAATACAATACATTTTAAACGATTTAATAATTTTAAATTTAAATGATCTTTTTAAAATTGTAATATTTTACATAATCGTAATTCGCTTAATAATTATATCATCTTTAAGACCAATGATATCGCACAGATAATGTTCCTACCTTTAAAATCAACAGTTAGTCTGTCTATTATTACATTAAACCTAACAATACAAAATTGGTTTTACTAAACGCTGATTTACTATGATGTACGTTTGTGAGGCAAAACAAGCGTTACAATTATTTGTCGGTAAATTGTCGGTCTGATCAACGAATATGCCAATTTTATATTTACTTTTCTTTTCTTTTCTTCTCATTGACCTATCACAGAAGTATGCAATTATATTATGAGTATGCTTCTAAATTATCATTATTCATTGGAAACTACACGCTATAATGTCAAAATGTTGTGATAGTCATCTGATGATGATTACATTACTACGACCACACCCATAATAATATAATGCAATATTATAGATTATGTATAATAATTTATTTAAGCTACCTTTAAGCTAACTTTACTCAAAGCGCGTGTTCCTACTCATATAAAAGTATCACGTGAACAAATCGATAAATTACTTAATACTATACGGACAATTTACAAAATTACTTTGGAAATATATAAATTATACCGCCTGTTTTTCTAAGTGTATTACAGTTAAACATATAAATATCGAACGAAGAATTATTAGGTACGAATACAGTTGCAAATATTTCGAATAAAATAACAGTATAAATTATAACGTTTATTATAATAATATACTCACTGTTACGACGTCACATATTTCAAAGAAAACTGCATCAGTAATAAAAATGTATAAGTATATAAGACTTTAATATGTTAATAATAATAATTTTATATGTATAGAATTGTTTATAAATTAGTCATACAAACTAGATCGTACATTAACATATCCATATAAGAGGAGAAGAAAATCGTACTGTAAGTTTAAACATTGGATAGGTAACCCAAAATGGTCTTGGAATTTATTCGACAAATAAACAAACAAAATATGATGACATTATTAAATTTGAACACAATTTAAAAGTGTACATGTGACATTTAAGTCTAGTGGAACATTTTTATTAATCATGTGATAACGATATAGAAAAAAAATGATAAAACTATATTAATTTTTATATGATTATATTTTTACAAACAAACTTGATAAGTATGTTAAAAGAATGATTCACCATCACAATATTTTATAACAAGAGATTCAATTTATTTTCGTTTTTTTAAATTTAATTTTTATATACTTGAGCATCGTGAAGATGAAGCTTTCTTCAATTACATTTACGTTCAAAAAATATGGCGTTTGCATTAGGATCAATTATCATTGATGTGATTATGTGATTATCCATGGCCACTCAAATCTCTCTACACAAACATCACTTACGCAAATAATAACTAACAATATTTCCTCAGTATATATAAATGTTTTCAATCGAAATTCTTAGGCAAAACTCATTTGTTATTTCAAAAATTTTCAAATAAAATACTTTACCGAATTCATATGTTAATATGTATCGTAATCCTAACATATATTTTTAACAATTGCATGTCCTAGGGTTGTATAAGTTCACAATACTATTTTTCTAATCATAGTTTATTTTTACTAAACATTATTTTTGATGTGTACTTACCATATAGTCACGCATCTGGTACGTTAAGTAAAATTAAACAAAACCTTGGCTAGGGAAAACTTAAGACATTTTACTCCCAAACAAATTCCGAAACGTGCTTATATATTGGATAAGTATTTAGGAAGTTTGATGGACCATAAATTATTTTCTACAGTCAACATTAAAATAGAAAAATGTACATAAAAATTAATTTGTTTCGTATGCGTATAAAACTTATTGTTTACGCAACAATTGGTTGCGTACATTTGTGTCGTTCGAATGTCTTAAATCTTTACAAATACAATTATTTTAACGACCGACAATAAAAATTAATACATAGTGATTCGACTGTTTACTCTGCGGGTTAATTTTGTACGTGAAAATTATTCAGAATTCCGGAGGAATGTCATACATAACTTCCTTCGCTACACTGAATCGCTCATACGCATACATAGCGCGTATACGGTATACATGTAAGGTAACCCAAATTTCTTTTCTCGTCAGGATTACGCAATATCACCGTTTTAAGTCAACCACAGTCTACATAACTGCCCAATATTCATTAACATTTTTTTTTTCTTTAAGACAAATAATATACAGCAGTGAGTGTGATCGCGCGCGATACCCAGTGTACCTACACTATGTGTATCGTGTTGCTAGAAACTGCAGTGTTCATTACCGGTTATATCGCACGGCTATAACTTTTCTTGAGCATGAAATATGATCGTGAAACGTGTTTAAAACGACGGCGGATCGCTATAAGAACGGTCCGTTTACAGAGGAGTGAGAATACGAGTCGGTGGCGGCGGCGGTCGAAACGGTTTTGTGAGCATTTTCCGTTGCACCGGTTCATTTGTCACAATACGACACACTAGACACACTACAGTACATGCATTACGTTATTAATTCAATTACGTGTCATTCTACCGTACGTGACATCAAGTGTGACACAGGGGTTCAACATTTCAGTGGACTCGACGATTTCAATAACTTCAAAACTCATTTGACATTCACGGTGTTCAACGTCGTTGATAAATATTTCCTCGATACGTGTGTCGCCAATCCTCAGGCCAATCGACTAGTTTTTTAACTTCCGTTAAAGACGACCAAATAATAATTTTTACGTTATGCTCGTTTACTGGAGATATACAGACACGCGCACAGGTATTAAACGTGTTGATGACTAAGATGATAGAATAACAAATCAGATATTAGACGGTATTATACTATTATTGTTATTATTATTATTACATTAAACGTCTCTGATCCGCAATTGATTTTCCGATAAAAACGTGTGTAATCGTAACGGGAACAACGAATATAATATTATGTTTGTTTATTTACGGGAGCGTCGGAATAAAGTATAGGTCACCTGTATACAAGACAATGTTAAATGTGGACTTGCATCGACATTAACTGTGGCCGGACCTGTTATGGGAATCCAATAATATATTATACAGTACGCAAGGTAAGAATATTGCCTTGTTACCCTGCTGCTGGCGATGAAAGAAAAATTACACCTGCAAACCAAAACCGATCAAGACCATTGTATCTATATATATATATATATATGTTATAATAACATGGCCGATTGTGGCGACTATATAGGAAGTGGAAGTTAGTAGAATGTTTCGTACACTTGCGGATCAGCCTAATAACAAGTAATAATAGCTGCACAATCGATTCTTTCATTCTCGTATATCCGCAGATATTCTAGAATATAATCAAGATCACGACTTTGGCCCAATAATACGACAATCGTCTGGTTGACAGAATACAACGGCCGACAGTCAATGCACCGAATAAATTATAGATTATAAATATACAAATGTACTATAATGCAATAAATTATAAAAAAAAAAACCAATTATTTCGAGTTAAAACGTGTAACAAAATATTTATTAAAAAAATTAAGAAAAAATTGAACATTCGAGATAGAAAATTAAAAATAATTTAAATTTAAATTTAAAAAAATAGAATACATTTATAATTTCGTCTATCATTAATTTTGTGTATTGTATGTCGTCTGTCACACTATTATCTTAAAAGGTGGATTAGGTAAGTATAGATATACGTAAGAATATAATTTACAATATAAATATTATAAAATATATTTTTGTCAGTCCATTTTTGTTGTCGGTTCCTTGAACTGTAAGCCCAATTATAAATATCGACATTTTCTACATATAATCGTAAATGATATCGAAAATGAAAATAATGATACATAATGTATCATAATTTATTAAATAAATTATTATCTCCACTCAACTACCATAAATTGCGCATTCAATATGTCTTATAATACGAGAAATGTATAGATAATATTAAAAACCGTTGACACCAAGCTCGATAAGCCATAAAATACACAGCAATATTGTCATAACACGACGAAACATTTGATGATCGGAAAAATATTAAAATATTAAAAAAACAATATTATTATCGATATGCTTTATTATATCCTTCGGGTTATCATGAGTATCAAAAGATACTTCAATGCGGACACGGTATAAGTGTATTGCAATATACCACCCACGCCACTAATAATTATTATTGGATATGCGTTCTAGAATAAAAATAAATGTTATCTCACAATTGGTCTCACACGAGGTTAATATGTAAATATTAAAATAAAAACATGTGTCACATGAGCCACAGGCCGCGTCGTCGACTGTAATATAAGTTATAACATGATACTGCGTTGCCTCTGCGTTCTGCCGACATTTTTTTATTATTGTTATTACTTTTATTCTTATTTTTAAGTTTCCGTTTTCTAGTAGATTCACGTCCTATATTGGTACCATGAGTGGATAAGATAGGGTACTCGGTCCGCCGGAGGCATTTCATTTAAAACTTAAAATAAAAATAACAGATAGCTTTTGCTGGTTGGATTGAAATAGTAATAAACATAATACCGAGCATAATACACATCATCACAGTAGATAGTATAATTATTTGTGATAAATGTAGCTTTATGGACTGATGTACGTATTTACTATTTTTTGCAATGCAGTACAAAAGAAGAAAATACATGACGAATCAACAATACCGATAACCAATGATACAGTTTATTTTCAACAGCCACAAATCAATACCAAAGTATAATATAAAATTGTGTTTTCTAATTATGAAAAAGTTTTTTGTACTACATTTTGAAAAAAAAATAATGTATTTTGATGTTATTTTATCGGCATATTATTGTATAATGAGTCTATGTCTATTGTAATAATCAGTCTATCAATTAATAACATACAAATTACAACATTTCAATGTGTATTTAAATCATAATATATTTACATTGCCCATCTATGAATAAGCCAAAATTAAAAACATTAAAATATCTAATGAGTAAGTAATGATAATTAAAAAATATCAACTCTAATTATCACGTGTATAATTCGGATATTAAGCTCGGATCTTAAATAATACATCTTTAAATACTTTTTTATTCCTTTCAATTAAA
Source organism: Sipha maydis (assembly GCA_034509805.1). Lineage (NCBI taxonomy): Eukaryota > Metazoa > Arthropoda > Insecta > Hemiptera > Aphididae > Sipha > Sipha maydis. The sequence continues at coordinate 23,656 of JASXSY010001662.1, forward strand.
TACAATTTTGAAAACTATTAATTTATATAAATGCGTCTTTTGTGTTATAATAACGGTAATATTGTTTCTAATTTACATTTTTAAATTGACGATTATGAATGTAAGAAATTAACTATTATTTTTGTAGTCTTTACCTGTATAAAATTAATAATTCTACATCTCTTTTAAAAACATTCCCAAACATTAAGTGATTTTAAAGAGTATATAAAAATGAAAAAAAGATTATAACTTTCAACTATTTCTTTCACAAAACCATTTGTTAAATATATTAATCTAAATTAATAGTTTTATTTTATCAGCTAAATCTAGATTTTAAAATAGAAAATCTATAAGTGAATAGTATACAGTGTGTTACACTTAAAGGTAAAACGAAATATTTCATTCTAGTGTCCTTGAATTGAAATAGGGTGTTTTCAAGGAGCTAGGGAATACTAAAACACATGTTTTGTCATTATTTTAAAATTTTTAATCCTTTTATTGTGTACATGGACAATATTACTTACATTTTTTTAAATAGCAACACCTATTTTAAACACCAGGATACTATAGAACTTTGATAAAATCAATTTATAAAAATAAAATATAAAAAAATATATAAAATCAACTTTGATAAATAAACTTTTTTTCTACCTCAAAAATTGACAGAATTACAGCATATAATACAATGTTAAATTTAAACAAAAAATATCTTTATATTTATAAAATATTTTGCTACATTTTTAAATTTTTTGTATTTATCATTTCAATATTATTGAATTAATATTATTAAAGATTGAAAGCAGAGTACATAAAAAGGGATAAATTTAAAGGTTATTTAAACAAAATTAAAAATTTTTCTATTAAAATTTAATTTAGTTTAAATTATATTTATTCAAATTATTACAAATTTACAAATAATAAATATTACTTAATAAATTGTTCGAATTTTTCTCCATTGTTTATTAAACATTATTGTAAGCGGCGTATGACTTTAACGTGAGAAGTAGCAAATATTTGGTCTTTCATCAGTCTTATGCATGCATTTGTAATTTTTTGTTATAAATCTTGTAATTTAGTTAGTGGATCAGCATAAACAACATTTTTAAAATGACCAAAACAAAAAAAAATCAAGTGTGGTCAAATTCGGCGAACGCTGGTCAAGCTATCGGTCCATTTGTTCCTATCCAACGATTTTTAAACGTACCATGAAGGTATTGTCTAACAACAATAGCATTATGTGCTGAAGCACCATCTTGTTGAAAAAACAATTTTTTCCGAATTTTTAATGAAATATTTTCTAACATTGGTGATAAATGTTTAAAGATAAAATCCAAATATTCATTCTTCTTCCATATCATATCATCAATATTATTCTTCTATTGAGTGTTCCATCATAAAAGTAGAGCCCTATTATGGAATCTCCAAACATTCCACACCACACATTTATAAATTAGTTTTAACTGTCTAATACGGATTATTATTTGCCAAAAATAAGTTATTTTGATTATTTTTCACACCATCATTGGTAAATTTACTTTTATCCGTCGAAAGATCAAACTTTAAAAATTGAGAATTATTTTTAATTTTTACCAGTACCCATGCCATAAATAATAATCTACGTTCACTATTTTCCACTCGAAGATGGTGAGCTAAATCCTGTTTATAGAGATGGAGTTAACATTTTTCTAAATGAAATGTACTTTGCGTGAATTAATTGACGCGACATGACGTTCAGATGATCGAGGGTTAATTTTAACATACGCCAATACTTGTATTTCAGTTTCTTTGTTAGCTTCAGATATTATTTGTGGTATTTAACAACGATGATTTCTATTTTCAAATGAACCATAAATTCAGATTTGATTTTTTAATCTTAAAAAATAATTATGTTTGATATCTACTGGAATATCTTTCAGCGTATTATTATGCAGCTTGGCAAGAATTTCGATGATACTCATTAAAAACCAATATCATATCCAATGTTTTACTATGACTAGCCATTTTTGTGTTATGAATAAGTGGAAATATTAAAATATAACAAGAAAAATAGATACAAGTAAAAAAAAATCATATATAAACACAATTCTAGGTTTGCGAAGATAGATAGATGGATAGATAGATAAATAATATAAACTTTCATTCTACTACATTAATTATCAATTAGTCAACCGATAAATACACGTTAAATTCAATTATTCTGTGCTATCTGGTTCATATTATAGATATCATTAAATTTATAATTATAATTGTTTCGAACAATTCTTTAAATTAATTTTAACCTTAAAAATGTCCATCTAAAAATAATATTAATATGACAAAATACACAAAATTGAAAAATTTAGCGAAAATCTTTTTGTTTAAACTTATGATAGCTGTAATTCAGTCAATTTTTGAGATAGGAAAAAAGTTTATCAGTTAAAGTTGCTTAAAAAAATAGTTCTATCGAAATCTGATGTTGAAAATAAATATTTCCATTTAAAAAAATTTAGCTTTTATTTCGCGAGTGCACAATAAAAGGATTAAAAATTTGAAAATGATCACAAAATGTGTATTTTAATATTCCCTAGCTCCTTGAAAAAACTATTTAAAACCTACTTAAACCTTTTAAGTAAAACACAGTGTATAACATAATTTAGTATCCTATAGTTGAAATTACAATAAATGGTATGAGTTACAAAACACAAGTTCCATAATCAATATAATATTACTTCAGTATTGGCACGCATACTAACATTAATTAGTTCAGAAAGTCTAATACAATTATAAAGATTTAAATCAATTTGGGTGAATAATTTTTGTGCACGTTACTTATTCGAAATAAATTATACACAGAAACAGCAGTGTTTAACAAAACAATCAACCCAAATACATTAATTAAGCATCCTTAAATACAATTTAATACAAAAATATATCAAGTAAAAGTGAATATTATTACCTGAATGAAAAAAAAATATATGTAGGTATTTCAAACTAATTCATTTTTAACTCCTTCCAGTAGTCGCAGAAGGTTATGTTTCTATTTATAGTATTATTTGTACTATATTATTATTTATTAGGAACGGGATTTTTTTCTATCAGTATAAATTAATGCGCGTAAATGTATAAAACGTACTTATTTTTTTATTCGCTCATAGAAAGTTTTGTTATTCAAGGCAATGTACTTTGATGAGTTATGAAATACTTAAAAATCGTACATCGAAAAACCAGTTAAATTATCGGCCGGTTATAATCTACTAAATATACGAGTAAAATGCACCTAGATTGATGTGTTAGACCACTCGCTGCAGTAGATATACATTTGAACAAGGGGTTTTTTCAAGTTCATAAAAATATCGTACCTATGAATAATATGTATACATTAAAATAATAAACTGAGACCGCAGAAAAAATATAACTATATTACAACTATTATAAAGTGAACGAATCATTCGAAATAACATTATTAGTTGGTAAGCTACACCTGAACGTTATGTTTATAATTTTCTATAACAGGCGCGGGCTGTACGTTCAATGTCCCCAGGGCGCATGAGACCTGCGACGACATCGCCTCGGCATACGTAACCCTACGTAATAATCTGGTTCACGATCGACCGACACACACACACACACACACACACGAATTCATAATATTAAATTGTTAATAGATAATATGACCGGTGGGATAGGAAAAGTTTATTCCCTCGATCTCTTACTCTCTTACTCTCGCGCGTACACATGTACTACATGCCGCGTATTAGTAATATACCTCTTATATGCAAAAATATATGTAATGCGCACACTAAATTATATTACATTGATCGCAGCCGACAAAAGGTATCACGCAACTGAGTGAATATATATTTTATACACGTGTGACATACAGAGTGTACCACGAAGACATGTATCTATTGCGATATCTTCTGAGATCATGGAAAACAATTTATTTTTCATATAAATCACGGAGATATGAACTACAAAAATTCATATATTTCATATACATTTTTGTTTTGTTTTTAAAAAAAAAATTATAAAGATTATTTTATTAGAGTTATAGTAGTCATTTGATAGGATTAAGATACTCTTTTAAACATTTTAACGTTTCAACTTTTGTAATTTTTATGAACTTCATGATTTTTAGTATTTTTATTTTATGGTTTTTTCGTAAAAAATAGTGTATAAAAGTTAAAGGGCTATTTTCAATTTTTTCATAAATTATAAAATAAGAAGGTATTTTTCTTTACTAAAATATAAAAATATTAATGAAATATTAATATTTGTAATCATTAACCTGGCGAGTCATATAAAAAACACAAAATTTCAATATTTTTTTTTATCTCAAGCGATATCGCAATGAGTTTATCTTCGCATGACACCCTGTATAGTTGTGCAAGAGTGCAGATGTACGTGAGCGGTGGCAATGATTTTACGAAAAACGCGTCAATTAACACACACACACACACACACACACACACCTTTGTCGACATTATGTGTATACGACGTGTGCACCTCTACGACGCGACGCGTGTATATAATAATATTTATACTTGTACACATCAGACTTTTATATTATATATGATTTTATTATGTACATAATATCACGTCGTGAACCACAGCCGACGCGTATACTCGTACATGATGACGACGGGCGCGGGTTTGTTGCGCACGCCTCGGGCTCGCAGGAAGCAATTTCCTGTTGAACCTATCCTCAAGACAAACGCGCATACGGACTGGTTTTTTTTTCGTCGCGTTTAGAAAGGATATACGCGCGTTACGAATGAACCCGAGCGATTATTATTATTCCGAATCGCTTGCGCGCGCATATAAAATGTATATATATATATACATCGATTCACATACAAATGGTTAATTTACATTTATGTGTAAGATAAATGCTGGAGTTCGCGACCCAACATCAGTCGGGGTCATGGCCTATGTTCTAGGGTGTACGCTGAACAACGCCGGAAACGGAATAACGAAGACTACCACGATCTGCAGCGACGCATAGTCGATACATAATACATTATCTGGAGACAGACGAAAACCTTCAACGCAAATGATCGAAAGAACCTTGATAAGGTCCCTGTTTTTGTACAGATAGTGATTCGAAGACGATCGATCGCGATACAGTTTTATGTACATACCTGCCCTCGTCACCACCTCACCGAGTCCTGCATTTCTCCGAAAAACCCTTAATACCGTCAACCTACGTTCCCCCGCTGTGCAACTAAGGATTGGTACATTTGTATTATATTGTATAGTTATAATACGACGGTATGCGTCTGTACATTCTACGCCGTGGAATCTACAGTATAGAAAATATACACGCGCTCATAACTCGGCGTAAACGAGGTTATGAGGATGTACTACAGAGATCGACGTACACTATCCGATAGCAATACTACAATATACGTACCTATATCTAATTATTGTTATTTAAACTTTTTCATTCCGTTTTTGTTGATTTGTTTTTTTCCCCATGTGAAAGCCGTTCATCCTATAAGTTCTGATAGTAGCGTCCGAGAAGCATTATCTGTTAGAATAGCACACACACACACACACACACACACACACACACACGTGTAATATACCTGTACAGCTGTGTGACTTTAACGTCCGTCACCGCGTTCACGAGCCGATACCAAGAAATCCAGAACCCGATTAGATTTCGACTCGTGACATTTAAGACTGCGCAGCCACGTGTAACGTGCACGGAACGAAGAAAGTGGTTATTAAATGTTTTTCGGATACCACGTATTAATATCACCTATCTATAGTACTATACGCGTTACGTAAGTATTAATGAAACGATGACCTTCCGCTATACGAGCGCGCTCGTCTGATTTACCGTCGTCGGTTGTCCAATTTTTTTTTTTTAACGCGGAACACGAGGCTCGTGCAACTTTTACCCCAAAGGGAAAACAATAATTATTGCCGAATATAATATCTATACATATAGATTTGTACGCGTACGGATATCTAAACAGTTCCCGCGCATATAGACATACTTGCGCACGTTGCATATAATGATTTTTTTCGATCGCGTTCACGTCGTATATAATGTCTGTAGGTACTTAATACATTATTATTATGCGTTTGTAATCATGATACATACTCGTACATATGCACTCCAGCGAATAATGTTATAATATTATCTTCCACGCTTTAGATAAGTCAGCGGGGAAGTTACGTACGGTGCAGTTATAGTATTCAATTGGTGCTGTGAAAAAATTAACGTAAAATAGTGTTTGCAGTAATTATTATTTTTTCTCCCGATCGATTTATATTCGATCGAAAAAAATACTTTTAACAATATGTTTCTGATATCATACATTGAATTTCTACATAAATTGTAAGTATACCATCACATTCAACAGCACGAATATAATTTACATTTTTTCTCGTGAGACCAAAAGTAATTTAAAAAAAAAAATTTCTATTTTTTCTTTTTATCTACTAACATGCAACGCGTTACCTCTACACAATGAATATACAAAATTCGAGACGTTTAGGAGCAGCTATGATATACACGCAATGGAGGTGGACGAGACAACATAGGAGTCGACACTGCAAATTAGGTTCATACCGACAACGGCGTATACATGAAAATATATTAAATATTGTGACACGGATCATTTTTTTTCGAATAGTAAAATATACAATAATAATAGTCCTGCGAACATTCCCGATTGTATTAAATAACACGTAATGATGAAAAGAAAACCAACCGGAGGGAGTGTTTGGATTTCTGCACGCGCACGTAAACGATACTAAATACGTTTTTCCAAGCGTTGGATCGACGGCGTATTAAGTGTCCGTATCATGTTATGTATTTGTACGATCTATCGCGTCGAAATGGTCCGAGTATAATATTATAGTGGCGCACGCAAGCATCCGTTAAAAAATGGGGTAAAAAAAAAATACAAACGATTAAATATAATGAAAAAAATAGAATAAAATAAGTAATAGCATCAAAGTCCGACGGGCCGGATCGGTCTAGTATTCCAGTGATCTATTTTTTTCCGTGTTGATTTCCGCGAGGCTATTCTATTTGTATTTATCACTATACGGAACAAGGTATTATTATAAGGTAATGCGAATGATATGTACTACAGTCAACGACGCGTGTTTCAAGTGACAATCCGTGATTGTTTTAGGTTTAATGATAATAATCCGGTTTAGCCATCTGAAATCATCTAACTTAAACGATCTCAAGCAACAAATAATAAAATATATCGATCTATGTAATTTTCGTACCTATATAGGTAGGTTATAAGTGCGTCTTTTAACGGAATAACACGTTCAACGTGATCTAAATTTATTGGGGTTGAGTGAAAAGTGTGTGAAAAGTGTCTTTTGAAAAATATTTAATGAATTCACTTCATTTGAATGCAAAATAAAAATATTGTTTTGGAATCAGTTGTCACACGTACGCATCTACTCAATATCAATCGTGTGATATAGATGTATGATCATTTATTAATAATATGCGAACTGGTTCGACACAAATTTTGTAAAATATACAAGAATAATAAGTGTAAGAATGCATTGAATAGAAAAAAAAAAAAAAAAAAATAGGTACATAATATTTCAAGAAAATAAGAAAAATGCATAACAAATATAATAAAAAATGCACATATTTCAATATTTTGTGGTTAAAATTTCGAAACAAAAATTGATTATGAAATATTTTATTCTCATAAATAATCGTAACCCATAACCCTGTGGTATCTATTAATCAATAATATTAACCATATAGGTACAATAAATCCATAAAATTCATAAACCGTATATTTAACCAACTTCAAGGTCTATACTGTACGCGCAAATAATGTTATATCCATGGTCATTTTGTACTACGACGATTACACACACGTAAACATAGATAACCGTTTAAGATAATATTATATTTTATACACCTGAATATAGCATTCAAATTAAATTGTTTCAATTTGCCCACAACTCATCGATGTGTAAATATCTGTATTATATATAATACATACATTATATATAATACTATGTAAAGTGTGTAAATCTAATAATATTTTCTTATGTTATACCAATATATGTAAAAATAGGTCCAATAGAAATTAAAAAGAGAAAAAACGAAGAAACGTTATTTCTACGTTGCTAAAATATTTTTATTGTTGGCAAAAGTAATTGTACATATGTAATAACGTTATATCGTATTTTAAACTTGAACAATCTCCAGCGAACGTCTTCATTCTATAGACGGCAAGGCTTTATAGTGAAAGTAGTCGACTAGCTTTCCGACAAACTGCAACAGCAGCGCCTACCGTACGTGGTTATAGGTTCTTCAACCGTTTTATGATAATTCGTGAAATCGAATGGCTAATCGTTGCTATAGCGTTTTAAATTATTTAACATCACTATTTAAATATATAGAAGAAACACACGTTTCTATGGAGCATTTCGAATACAAATTATTTATATTCTCAGGAGACATCGACAACGATAAGTAAATCAAGATTTTTTTTTTTTTTGAAAATTCATATATAATCATTCAGATTTCAATCGTTTAATACACGGAATTCGATTTCGATCGGTTTGAATCGAAAGTATTACGTACAAGTTGTATGTTTTCGATCTTTCTTTGTACACTCCGGTACGAAAAGAATCTATGTAATCTATTGCAACTGTAATCCGAATTTATTATAAATTCGTATGATACAAATATTACACATGCATTACCCGTGTAGTGTACTCGGATAAAGCCACAACTCGTAGACGTTTTAACGTATATTTTCAATAGAGACCATGTCAACAAACGCGCACTTGTGATTCATCTTCCTGACCCAAAGCAAAGAATGTTGAGCCGGTTTTCACCAGACAATTTCAGTTCAGTTGTCTTGTGCCATACACTAGCCGCTAGTACCTAGGTACGTGCCACGAATCTTAATATTGTTTTCTCATATGTCTACGAGTACGATTCGTATGCACTACCCAAATGTTTATCCTTGACTCATTACGTTATTCTCAGAATATTCGTCAAAATTATTCTAATTATTAAATAGGTAAAAAACATGCGAGACGTGTGATAACAGTACTCCAGTCGAATTAAAGTATAACGTTTCGATACCAAATCTTCTGTTTACAAGTTAACTTTATATTGAATATAAATAACTAGGTTTCTGACATCCAATAAAGATAACCAAAATAATCCCAATATGTTGATCGATTAGAAAAAGTCGTTATATATGTAATGTGAAAAATCCACGATGGTTAGAAACTCAAATTTCATTAAGTGACTCCTAATTTAATGTAAAAACAGTAAAATAAAATTATTATATATATATATATATATATATATATATATATATATCATTATTGTGAACTGAATGTTTGTTTTGGGTTAGTCAATTTTTGAGCTGTAGCCTGTTATTAGAAGTTAATAGTGCTTCTTCCAAGTCAGGCCTAATAACGTGGAAAACATAAATAATAGTTATTCTCAAATTGGTCCAAAACAGAAAGTAACTAATTTGTGAAGAATGGTGTAACTTATAATTATTGTTTGCGAAGTAAAACAAATTGTACTTATTTCCGCTGGCTACAACGATATCTTTTACGGAAATCTTCAACGTGTGTTAGATATTAAAATATTTTGATAATTCGCAATATTTTGATAATAATTACCGATTTTTGATAAGTTTGTTATAAACACTAGTTAAAATTAATTTTTTAATTTATAATATAACTAGGTTAAATAAATGTAATCAATAGTATTCTTTAATATACATACAAACTAAGAATTAGTAAATATGTAATTGCATTAATAAAAGATAAATATAATTATTAAAAATAAGTGCTTGAATTAATACGTTATTTAATGCTATTTACGATTTTTATCAAATGTTACATATAGTTAGCATCATAATTCGTACATTGAAATTATGCTTCCGCAATACAATAAATTTTAATTATAAAAGTATAATTATAATTATATTCAATTGTTATGTTTTTTTATATTGTTAAATCAAATATTTCAACTACGAAAATAATAATTAAATAATAATAAATTCAGTGCGAAATTAAGTTTGCCCAAATGGCAATTATACCATTAAAATTATTTTGATGGCAGTATTTAAGTTAATTTTATTAAATACCTGGTCCTTATTCGAAGTAAAATGTACATTATCATAAATTCAAAGAAATGAAACAAACGGTATGACAATAAATAAAGATCTTACTGGCTATATTGACGACAATTAATATTCGAAGATGTTATTGCTAGTGATGTGAACAATCAAGTAAAAATAATCGAATGATAAGAGTAATTAGAATTTTAACAAGTAACAATAACTTATTATTTTAATCTACTAATTTATTAATCACTTAAAATATATCTATATTATAATTTTTATTTAATAATTTTTGAAATTTATGAACTTATCGGTTTAATAATAATGAATATCTTTATTCAAACGTAAATTAGTGTATTATTTTAAAATGTTTTTTATTTTATTTTTACCGGGGTTTTTATATAAAAATGGATGTTATGTACTCATAGATTAGCTTTATCAAAATGTAAATAAAAAAAATTGTTAGGTATTATTCATCTTTTTAACAAAGTTTTTAATTAAGTCCACTGTTGACTGATTTTTTAATTAATAATATTAATATTTCAATTGCTTTAATCAAAGGAACACCGCGACTATAACAATAACTTGATTTGTTTAATCAAGTGAATATTTCGATAATTATTATAATCGAGTGAATATCTCGACTATTCCCATCACTAGATATTTCCCACGAATGTCCACGGACCGCGGAATGCAATAATTATGCATCAGCAGTAAATTACTAAAATACCACAACATGCATTATTAATACATATCAGATGAACCCGAGTTATATGTTACGGATACTTCTGGAGTATAAATATTAAGAAATCTAGTAAACATGGAAAACAATATTATGAAAATAAGTGGATAGTAGGTAGAATAGTGCGCCTTGGTAACAGAAATAATGGCATATTTGAGTATCAAAACATAAAGGGGATTGATTCTACATAGCTCCAAGTGATCCAAAACAAACCATCAACTTGCTAAAGTAATAACGAATTGATAAACAATACAAGAAGATTATAGTTGATAAACAGCAACAAAATGTAAACGTGCAACACGCGCAACTCTTGCGTCTACACACAACCGGTCCGCAAAGAACCGACCGACTGTAGGAATTAAGAAACGTGGAAAATATCAAATCTAATCCAGCAGCAAATCACCGGTGCGTGTGTAGGGTTGAAAATAAATAAAATGGAGACCATGATGAGCAGTCGGACGACAAATCGCCAAGTTCCGAGAATGTTTGATCGACATCGACTGCCGTGCTGAAGCTAAAGCTTACCGGTAAGTATTTCGTTTCTTCGTATACTGTCCATGACGGTCGGCGCGTGGTCTTCGGAGATTTCGAACGTAAAAATCGTCAACGTTCCATCGGACGCCGCGGACTCCGAAAACAACACGCACCCTTAAAAACGACGTGACGCTAGACGGAGACGACAAGAAACGATCGTTTTCGTCGGACGTGCACGCGAGTACTGCAATAATATTAACACGATGCGAACGCGACAACGTAGACGCGAAAACAGACGACGCGCACACGACACGCAGCTACTGCGGGACTGTTGCCGATGCGCCGCGACCGCGTGTTTCCGAACGCCGGTTTTCCACCATTTCTTTTATCCCCCCTAAAACCTCTCACAGACGCGAGCGATACGTCCACCGGGCGACGGCGGCGGCGACCGACAGACGACGGCAACGGTCTGCGCTGCACCTCGACGGAACGGCACTATTAACGCGTACGTGTACACGAATTGCAATCGTCGCGTGAAAATCGCAAGACGTACTCGACTAATTTTTCTTGCAAAGGGTGTATTACACCTTTGTTTATAGATATTAGTGTTTATAATCACATGATTACAGTAACACGCGTGTGCACGTAGCGCGCCGATTTGAAATGGAAGAAAAAAACCGTATTTTTATCAATGTCGTTCGATAATCGTTTTCTTAAAACGTTTTTTTTTTTTTTTTTCTGTTCAACTTATTTGACTTTCGTAGCACAAGTACTTGTTATTCGGATTCCGGTTTCGTTAAACAATCTGTTTAATTAATTATTGATTGGCGCCAAAATCAAAAATGAAGGAATGTTATATTCGCTATACGCGTCACGTGAAATCTTTGTTTTTCTGTAAAATTTACCGAACACTCCTTTAATGCCGTCGCACATTTATACGTTCATCGATTATTCGGAAGATAGAAATCGTTGTTCACTATTCTAATCTATAATGCACCATCTCATCATACGGATTACGAGATGATTATCAAATAAATAAATGAATAGTATAAATTGATGTTTCGTGTACCAATTGATTTGATCCTTATTCTAAGTTTTCGTAATTTAACCAAAAGGAATAATGTTAATATAGACGTATAACTGTAAATGTTCATATTTTAATTTTTAACCGCGACAGAAAGTATACGATCTAAACTAAAAGCTCTACCTTGCGTTTTCGAAATTATCTGAAGGTATACGGCATATTTACGGTTGTATTCTCTCTACTATCCATATATATATACTACTTAGTTCCGAATCAGCAATTTGACGAATAATATTGTACTTATATAATAATATAATAGTGTTAGAAGTAGTGGTGGGCATATCCGAATTTCATGGATTATCCAGATTATTCAATTCAATTTTGCTGTTCAATGATTCATTTCTATAATCACATACATTTATGTTATACAATAAAGATAAGTTAATTGGATGTTCGGTCATATCACAGTCATAGAGGTATAATATAAATTCAACAATTTAATAACCTATTTTGGTAACATAATAAATTATAAAAACTGTTAAAAGCCATGATAAGTATATTGTAATTCATATAACATATTAATTTATTGTTAAATTTTAATTATGATAAAATAAAATAATAAATCACATAAAAACCAATCCTTAAATCAGGATACTTTAGCAAACCAGGATAATAATTTGATTCAAATCAGAATTCCAATAACCAGATAGTCGGATGCCCATTCCTAGTTAAAAGTTTACCAAATATTTTTAATTTGTCGTTTTTGCGTGAACTAACTTTAAATATATTTATTAATTGTATTATTGTTTTGTTCACGGTCCACAACGATGTGTATTATACTTATTATTTTCCAATCGTATAGCGATTAAAACTTTTGTTTTCTCTAATTATAGCCTTAAAATAAATATCAGATTATACGTTAATAATACTGCAATATACTGTAATATATATTACCGTATATTTAATTTAACTTATGTCAAATAATCCAATACATGCAAAATCAACCAAAAATGATTATAGATAACATCATTACTCTTAATGTAAACCTTAATTACGTAAATTACCAAATAGTTGGGGTATAATATAATATAAGCATATTCTCTTGTAATAAAATACAAAATTGAACGTTTACCGACCTAATGCATTATATTATGGTTATTTTCATATTTATTAGTACTAAAAAAAATCAAATAATTTATAAATGTGCAATTCTTCGATTGTTTAAAATATCATGATTTTATATACAATTTTCTTAAAAATATATTGTTTCTAAATCCGTTAGTATAATAAAACTCAAAATGTTTAAAGTATCCTATAAATATCCATAAAATTGTATAATGCAGAGGCGTGCACAGAATCAAAATGTAGGACAGGCAGTTATATTTACTTTAATGTATATGGGGACATATTATTTTCATTTTGTAAATTTTTTATAACATTTTAAAATTTAATTAGAAAAAATGATCATATAATAACATAATTCCTTCTTTTTAACTTTTTAATAATATTGAAAGATATTAATAATTAAATAATAATGATGGAAAAAATATTAATAATAACTATTTGAAAACAGGGTAGGCTCGGACCTACTAGGCCCACTTGCTGGGCACATCACTAGTATAATTACTCAAATTCTCACAATATCCACCAAAACAATAAAAATATCAACATTATTTGTCAATTCTATGTATCCCGATGATGCAATTCTATCTGTATTCTATTATATAAAATGTCGTAGTGGTAATATGGTTAGAAAGAATAATACATACTGTTTTTAAAGGATATAAACTATCATCATCTTATTGAATTAAGTAATGAATACAATTTTTTGAAAATTTATATTAGAAATTAAAAAAAAAAAAAATGATTATTATCGTAAACGGTAAAATATTTGAAGTTTCGTCTGTCTGATTAGGTTCACGCCTACTATCTCCGATCTTGTGTTATATCATAATTGGTTAGAAATACAGCTATTAATAATTTATACTAAACTCTAAAAATTATTAGTCTTATTTATTTTATATACATTTTATTCTATACTTAGTTTATTAATATATGACTTTTTAAATGTGACTTTCATATTTAAAGATTCATTCAACTGGCACGAACATGAAAATTATCTTATAGTTTAAGACTTAAATTTTATTTAAATCAAAAGAATTCAAAATCTTCAATAACTAAAACTTAAATTATAGAGTTACAATAATAAATCAAAAACAAAATAAATGTAACATATAAATTGGCTCTATGGGCATATAGTTTTGAATAAATGTAATTTATTACAACTTTTATGTTTATCTGAAATCTAAAATTCTAAATATGATGTAAAATTACTTAAAACATAATTCAAGATAATCTAAAGTAATAAATATATTAATATACCGCACATATCAACATACTTCTATACGCATATTGCAAACGTTGAATTAATTACGATGCAATTTTATAACTGCGTATTTGTTATAATTTCTCCGTATAATACAATATCGGTACATTAGCATATTTAATATTATATATATATGTGTGTGTGTGTGTGTGTGTTATTCTCTACTGACTATTGAGTACACACTCTACTAAAATGACAAACATGACCAAACGTTTAATTTCTATAACATATTTTGTTTCTTTTATAATAATATATTATAAGGATAAGCATTGTATAAAACGCACGATAGTAAAAAATTACTTTTGACGGATTTCAGCTCTACTGAGCTCAACGATTTACTGGTCAGTGGTCACGGATACTTACATTTATTTACAGATGTTTGAGTCTTACTTCTACGTATATGCATAGAACTGAAACTACTATAATATCACGTATAACGTGAGAAATATTCATTTTCAGTAATATAATAATAATAATAATATTACTTTTTACATAAATTTAAAATGGTTATGAAGTAGTTACTAATAGTAAACTCCCACGCGTTTACTGTTAATAATAAACAAAAAGTGTTTTTTTTAAATGTATATAAATTTAAAAAATAGCATAGGTATTGACGTTTCATCTATTTATTTTATTTTATAATTTTAGTTATCTCACCTCGTGGTTTTTTAAAAAAATTGTTTGTTTACAAAATAAATAGTGTACAAAAAAAAAAGATGTGAAAATTAACAATTATTTATATGTTAATTATGTTATATATCTATGATTAAACATAATGTTGTTTTGATATTATTTATCCTGTTTTATTTTTCAATAATTTAAAAATATTAATATGGTATTAAATAATATATAAAATTTAACTGAAATAAAAATATTTGTAGCTCTAATTCAGTTATTCTCATAAGTCATTAAAAAAAAAGTGACTATTGTCATTAGCTTTTAAAATTTTGCCATGGGTATATGATGGCATACCTTCACTTATGTGCAGTGTATAATAATGATGCACTACGCAATTTATAAAAATAAATATTTAATGTTGTTCATTGACGGATAAATTCCATAATTCAATTAACTATCACATGTTAAATAATAAAATTACAATTTTAAAACATTATAGTGATAAATAACTGTTTACATACTGTGTATGAATAATAGGTTATCATAAACATTTTTGGGTCCATTTTTTTTTTTTATAATACAAGATAAGAGAGTATTTTTATTTATAATTTGAAGATGTTAATTATTATAGTGTTGAGAATTTATTTTAAAAATAATATGATTAAAAAAAAAAATTAAAAAAATTAGAACTCTTTAAAATTACAGAAGAATATGCTTGTTATATTATTTTTTAGGTGTTTCACGATTTTTTTTGAAAAAGTGGAAATTACCGAATTTAAATCGTTATGATTATTAAATAATAAAATGTTTTAATGAATTATAATTCTAATTTCTTAATTGATTACAGTATTAAAACGTCATACATCATACGATTTACTCATTGAAACATAATTGTGTACTAATTAACAATTAGTTATTATGTCTGTTATTACAAAACTAAAAAGTTAGTCCAACAAATATTTTCGTGTAAAATATGATGAACGCTAAGTAAGATTACTGTTGTATTAAAAATATAAGCCATCGCCGAATAATTAGAATCCAAAGTATTTAATTGTAAAATGAGGAATTGTAAAATATAGTAAATGTATAATACATGTGTGTGTGTATAGTGGTTATAAGTAGATAATATTATATCACTCAACGTAACCAATATAATTTGTTAGTATATTCTTTTGATCGAAAAAAATTATATTACGGTTATATTATTTATATTTATCTATTTATTTCCACTCCTTTGCTCACAACTAATATATCTTTAACACTTGCTAACACCACCTGTATACTCCTTTGCTCCTCTCCATACCTACAAAGTATTCTCTAGATTCCATAACTCTCTTTTCATAACCACCGAACATTCCCTCCTCTACCACTCAACATATTATATCACTAATATGTAGAATATTAATTAGAAAAAAAAAAAAAAAAAAATCATTATATTTTAAAAGACAATTAATGATTTAAGTTACTTTACAATAATATTTACGTTTCTGAGGGTAAATAATTATTACTTGCTTAAAATATGTAATGTTTAAAATAAAAATATAACAATAATTTTAAAATCAAAAAACGTAAATATAATTGAAAAAGTTATAATAATTATACTATCATTAAAAATGAAAAGAATAATAATTGAAAAAAAAAAGATTAGAGATATCTTAAGGCATTTAAATCGGAGGAAATTTGATTTAAGCTGGATTTTTTTTTTTAGATTCTGAACGGAGTGATCTAACGAAACCTTTTTTGGCAGTGAAAATGCTTCGATTTGCTTAAGCAGCAATTTTTCTGAAAGGAAAGTGAATGTAGATGGTACTTTGGCAAGTCAAAAATCTTTTTCAATATATTTAAAAAAATCGAAAAAACGATAAAAAAATTACGAAAAAACGGGAAATTTTACGCAAAATCACGTTTTTACAAATTACATTTTTTTTTAAATACTCTAACTCAAAAACAAAAAATCGCAACAACTTGAAATATTCACCAAATATTTATATTGGAGTTCTCTACACATAGTTAAGTTTTCAAAGTATTTTGACATATTTTGACTTATTTATAGACAATTTAAATTTTCGATTTTTGTAAAATTTTTGTTTTTAAACATCTATAAAATTTAATTGGCAGACCGAAAACTCTTGAAAATTTAATACAAGGTTTATAATAAGTTAAACTTATCGTAACTAAAAAATATCGGTGATCGGTTTACTCAATTTTTTTTAAAAAGCCCTTAATGCTCAAATTTGTATAAAATGTGTAAAAATCACGATAATTTGCAAGTTATTTTGTAGATAAAAATTCATAAAATTTTTTCTGTTCATACTTAAGATTCAAAATTTTAACACTATGTTGTCCATAAGCTAATCTTCAAAAATATTTAAAACAAATTCTATCAAACTTAAAAGAAAAAATTTTATGACTGTTTGAAATTTAAATTTTTACGAAATTGCATACTATTGCATTATACTTAAATTTTTTTTTTTAAAATCACGGCTATAGAAACTATATCTATATCTTTAGCCGTGTTATCAATACACCTATGGTGTATATACATATACATTGTATATATCTGTGTTGTTAACAGTGTTTCAAAAACCAAACATAACCTAAAAAAATTTTATATACTATATGTAAATATAAGGTATTATTATAATAACTACATGAATTATTTTTAAATAATTTAACTATGTCGCTGTATGCAACTGCCAACCCATCCTAATTGAAAAATATATTTATCGTTTCAAAATAAAATATACTTTTTACAATATTTATAAATAACAATGTATTATATCCTAGACAAACATATTAACTCCGTTCAGAATCGTTATTCGTATACAATGATATCTATCATTGCATTCAAATTTAACATATCCATTGTAATAATGACCTATCCTATAAACGAGGTGCACTCCACCCCCAACTGTACAGCAGAGCGAGGCCCATCCAGTTTTTTTTTTTATATATTCAAAATAAATAAATTTACAATCTATATTAAAATAAATACAATGAGCAAATATAATAATTAAATAAACTATACTGTGAGAAATCGATCAGGGAAGCTATCCAGTGATAGGACCCTCTAAACGTGTTTCAACAGGCGAACAGACTATTTGTTTTAATCTAAAATATCGCGACACCAATGTCTTTTAAACGGTAAGGAGGGTTGCCGGATATCGAGACCGGTAAATGTAAGTTGCGACCCAAAAAAAAGGTTCCGATAACAACATACGTAAGTTGCGGCCCGATATTTCACAGGTACATACGTAGGTATCTACGTAAGTTGCGACCTGTGTTTCTGTCATGCCTATCAATTGCGTCCGACGGAAAATCCGTAAAACTAACATTTATAATGTTTTTATTGATTGGCCGGTTAATAACGACTCGTATATCAAAAGAGTATATCCGGTTCTCTATCTGCTAAATTGCCTAAATTTTACTGTAGTAACATTACATACCTACGACAAACACATATTAGTTCAGCGATAACCGTTCTATACGAATGCACGTGGAGATTTTTGAAAATTAACGTAATAAATAGTGAAATGCAAAGTGAAAAAAATAAATCATTAAAAGTGATTTCAGGTTATAAGTTTCGTTTTCACAAATTTTTAAAAAATGATGTTGAACGTTGGTGTTGCACTGTCAAAACATGTAAGTGCTTTGCAAAATTAATTGTTAAAAGTCTTATTGATACTGAAATTGATATTTTTAATGAAAATAACTATGAGCCATTACCGGAAAATATTTTAACTAGACAAAAAATTAGTAACAATTTAAAACGAAAAGCAGTTGATGACATGTTTGTTAAACCATCGACAATTTTACATTTTGAATTAAAAATGATGATATTGAAAATATAACTTCTGGAGATGTTTTATTAATAAAAAGAAATATACATAATGCTCGATATTCAAAGTTACCCAAATTACCAACTTCATTAACACAAATTCACGAGACTTTAAAAAATATGGAATTTAAAACAATTAAAGGTGAAGAGTTTTTGTTAGTTAATAATAACGAAACAAATATATTAGGTTTCTCGACAGTTAGTAATTTACAAGCTTTATGCAGTTTGAACACGATATTTGTAGACGGTACTTTCAAAAGTTGCCCGAAATCATTTTATCAACTCTTTAATATTCATGGTAAGTTAAATAATAATTATATCCCACTTGTTAATTTTTATTGCCATCAAAGTCAGCTAATTGTTATACCTATGCATTTCAACATTTAGTAGAAGAATGTAGAAAAAATGACATGCAATTCAACCCAGTCCGAATGTATGTCGATTTTGAAAAGGCTATACATACTGCTGCAAATGTTGTCTGGCCTTCTATTCAAGAAAAGGGGTGTAGATTCCACTTGGAACAAAGTTGGCACAGAAAGATTCAACAGTTGGGGCTTAGTACCGATTATAAAAAAAAAAATACAAAAATAAGTAATTTTTTAAAACTCTTTTTTGGACTTCCTTTCTTAAATCCACTAGATGTTGAAAACTGTTTTACTGAAGACATTATGGCAATACAACCGCAAGATGCTCGAGTATTAGAATTCACAGACTATATATTAGATTCATGTATAAAAAATGACGCTGACTTTCCACCAGAAATATGGTCAGAATATTTATCATCGACATTACGCATGACTAACAATTGCGAATCTTTCCATAGAAAATTAGATAGTTCATTTAATTCCTCTCGCCCTAATATTTATAATCTTATAGATGTTTTAAAAAATAGACAAATTGATACATATATAGCGTTACGAAGTCAGGGCTCAAGAAATAGAATAACAATTGAAAAAGAAGGATATATAAAAAAAAAATGGAAGAATTAGAAACTAAAAAAATTAATCAAATTGAATTTGTGAGGCAATTGTCATTCAAATTTTTACCTATTTTTATATAGACTTTTAAGTTAATAATTGACAAAGTAAAAATTTAATACCGATAAAAATACGCAATTTTAAATAATAATTAATAATAAATAAATACCTACAACAATAAATATTTTTAACCATACCAACATTATAACAGTAATGTTGACAGTCCTTAGTCTGATAAAATGGGAAGGAAAATATTGGTTGTAAATTGGTAATATAAATTTTAATATAAAAATACCCGGGATGCAATTTACATATACCCAAAAATACTCGGGACGCAATTTACATCAAAAAGGTATATTGGGACGCGACTTTCAGTCACCCATCGAGACAGTGTGTTGGCTTACGATTAAACGGTTAAATTTACGGTTTGGGTGTAGATGTAATTTAGAATGGATTCTTTTATAATTGATTTTGACTAAATCAATATCTGGTTCGATATTTAAGTCTTCGTGAAGGGTGAAATTAGAAACAAACCGTGGAGTGGTTGTGATTGTATGAAGGGACATCGATTGAAAGGCTTCGATAGTTTTAAGTTGCGTTGGTTTGGCACAACCCCATATTTGGGCACCATATAACCAAGTTGGTCTTAGCATTGACTTATAAATTAGTATTTTATTATGAAGTGGAAATTTGGATTTTAGTATAGGGCGTAATAAGTGAGATTTATTTTTTAAATAGCTTTAAGCCGGAATTTAAAAAAAATATTTACTTAGGTACTAAAAGAAACACAGTTATGTATAATTTAAATTATTACACCTATTATAGTTAACAAATTTAATGGTTGAAAATAAAAAATTAAATTAAAATTTCTTGAACCATTAATTTAATTGATTCCATTGTACTCAGAGATGTTGTTCGAAATAAAATCAATGAAACTGTCATTTGTGGGCGTTTGTGTTTGTTATTCGTGGTTCGTTTCAGTTTAAATCGGCTTCTCAATTACGGTCGTTTATACTTCACTGTTGTAAAAAAAACGAATTCACTTTAACAATAATCAGAAATGTTATAGAGATTTTAAAACAATTAAAGTACAATTATATTTTATTTTTATAAATACAACATTTTGAGCAAGAAGAGTATGAAGTGTAGTTTGGTAAAAATGAAAATAAATGAATTTAGATCAAGACGAATAACATTGGACCTTATATAATAATACTAACGCAGCCGAAAAAAAAAAAAAAAAATTAAGTAACATTTAAATATAAATATTAATTTACAATAATTTATACATATGGATTACACCAGAAGTAAATTCTGCTAGGTATATTACACATCAATTACGTCGAACATTTGTAAATATACAATATATTTATATATACATATATGTATATATAAAATGTTCGGTATAAATTAATCAATAAACTATTATTATATGATATTATATTATGGTAATACATTTATCATATACAATTATAGTACAAACATATTTATAATTAAAAATAAAATAATGGACTATCATTCAAAAACAATAATGCAATTTCAAATAATGGTACAAAATGTATATATCCATAAAATAAATTGTATTTGATAGCTTTATTATAAAAATTGACACAAATTTTACTTGTGTGAGTCTATCAATAATTTTACTTAAATAATCAGTTTTGTATGCACCTGTATTTTATTTATTTTTATCACAACTTACGATAATTAAAAAATTTGATTAAAATCAAGTCTTATTTTAATATAATTGTATTTCTGATACTACCAATTTTAGACGCATTCGAATATTAAACATAGTTCACTTTTGAGCTAATTGCTAAAAGCGGACATTCGCTAGAAAGAGTAAAATGTATATACAAAATCTGAAGTTACAGAAATATTCACCGTATTTGTTAAACGTATAACGTATAACGTATTCATAAGTTGATAATTAATTTAGTAATTATTTCATCTCATCATATCTATAAATAATAATTTAAAAAACTATCTACTTACTAAAATAAACATAAATACAATTTAAATTAAAAATTGGTATTATAACTTTGATTATTATTTGTTTAAATAAAAAATTAAAATTAAATGAAAAATAACTGATTTAGACTATATCAAAAGAGGTTATTTATTTATTTTACTGGCTTTAAAAATTGAATCTAAAAAAAAGTAAACTTAAAGTTGAGTTTAAATTAAAACATTTAAATACTGAAAAAATAAAAATAAATATCTCGTTGCTTGGAAGCTATTTGATTTAGAGGCGATAAAATAAATAACCTACCAAATTTCTCACTTTAAGAACATTAATAAAATTAAAATAAAAATTTTGAGTTTTCAAAAAGAAAAAAAAATGTAAAATTAATGAAAAACATTAATTTAATAATTTTTTTTTAAAATATTATTTAAATAACATAGAATACTTTAATATTTCTAGCTATAAAAATTTAATAGTTAAAAAATTTAAAAACATTTAAGCTATAGAAACATAAAATTTATATTAAATTAAATTGATTTTAGTCGATTTTATTACACTTATAGCTAGGGAACGGATTTGAATGTAAATTCCCTTTTTTTCCGAATATTTGAAAACGTTGGTTTCCAAGTAAAAAATTCATTTCATACATCAAGGAATTAAAAAATGTAACCTTTTTTTGCATTTTTTTTTTACATTTTTAAAACTGTACTACATTTTTAGAGCATTTTTTGTCATTTTTAGTGCATTTTTATGGTTTTTAATATATTTTTTTAACATTCATTCTAAAAAAATAAAAATACCTAAATATTTATAATGTTACGAAATAGTGAATTGTATACCTATTAATTTTTTAATTTTCAAAGTAAAAAGAAGATGGACAGAAGATAATTGAGAGTTAATTAATTAAGGTTGTATTTTTATTTAAACTATAATCATACACTTTATCAATTTGGTTTACCCCTTAACATCCTTAAACTTTCACCTGTGCAACATATTATTCAAAACAATTTTTAATTTTGGGAATACTGGTTTCAGTGAAAAAAATTGAGTTTATTTATTATCAATCTAATAATAATAATTAAAAGCATAATTTTAAACTACATCCATATATGCTACACAGTTTTTCGTTTATTATATCGATAATAGTTATCTTTAACAATAGGCGTGTTTTGGCGATGCAGTTTTAAGTCACTTGGTTACTAATTAAGCAAATAATTTGCATTGGCGATATTGTTCACTGCAATTGTTTGATAATTGAATGCACTTTTCGGCAACCTGGTTGTCGGATTTAGCAACCATTAAAATTCTACGTTAACTGACAACGGTTACTGATAATCCACTGATAATTAATTTATGATTTATATTCATCATTCTAGTCGATGTTTAGAACTAAAAATATTCTAATAAAATTAAAATAATTGAATTATCCCAATAAACTAATTTTTTTTCAACAGACAAGGGTTGATTTCCTCCCGAGGTTTTTTTTAAAATTACATTCATTTAAGCAGATCTGTACAAGCTTAAAAAATGTTTGACGCGTCATTCGAAAATGAGAATGGAAATCACTGTCTACATAATCTCTTATAATAGTGCATATAGAATTCTGTAACCTTATATGACTCTGACGACTCAATAACAACTTCTGTATTCTTTTATTTTTATTTCTTTTATTTTGTAACACATTCCAACATAACTGTCTATATTTTAGAACAGTTGATTGCGACTGCATTATATAGTTTAAAATGACTAGTACTAATTAATTTTCATTATTCATTATGAATTAACAATGCACATTAAAAATGTAAAAATGAGTTATGGATAAGTTGTTTAAACTATTAAAATACAATTTATTAGTTATCACAATATCATTTATTTGTTATCACCACAAAAAAATACAGTGAACAGTAGACAAAATTGTTTTCGCGGTATAGCAAACAAGTTGTTATTTCAGTGAACACCTCGGGCAACCAGGTTGCTGTAAACGCTATCGCTAAAACATGCCTATTGAATGTTGAAACCTGTTACACAAATGCATACAAATTACATACATTTTTGATGAATTTTATAATGGATTTTGATATATTTAAGTAATAATTATGTTTATTATTACTTATTTATTTACTAGCTGAAATTTTGGCAGTAAAATCTCCTCCTTAAACCTACACTACAATGTATATCCTAAACCAACCGATAACATCAAATATAAAAAAATAAAATTATCAAAATAACTTTCTACATAGGTAAACGTTATGTCGTTACCAAATTAATTTCCATAATTATACAATATTTGATAATATGTTCATATTATGATCTAGATAAGATGTACATAATGTACTTTTACGTATACGAATGCTGAATTACATAAAATACTTGCTTGCATTTCCCTCTGTAGGTATTTCATTTTTTATATATATATATTTTTCTGTGCTATATGATGTTCTTTTATATTTTAACAAAATATTTATTTTATTATCAAATACATTACACATGATATTGTATTTTAACATATTGGTGATTTGATCATTATAGAAAATAAGAAAGTTAATGTTTATTATAGACTTGACAGTTAACTCTTGTTAATTTTGTTTTGAATGCATTGGAGCTTGAAACACTTAACTACGATTTCTTTTCACTAAATTATTATTATTTTTGAATTTAATCAGTATTTAAATATTTCTCAGCAACATAACAATATACAGCCATATAGGTTCATAATATTATAGTTTATTTTTTGTTCCATATCAAATAGTAATTATTGTACTTGAACGTATTATAATATTGTTTAATCTATGATAGTGTAATGTATTTGTTTTTTTGTAAGATTACATCTACTCTTTGGTCATTTATGTTTAATGAAATTTGTGAACAGTGATTTTACAGAACACTGGAGGCTAAAGGTATTCTAATCTACGACTGGAGGCGTCGCATTCAATTTTCAAAGCGCGGCAAGCTATAAAATTAATTTCGAGTGAGTATTATCATTTCTTATCATGTATATTTTTATCATCATAACATACATACAAATATATATAAATTTATGTCATAACAATACTTTTCTATAGTTTGATAAACTATCTATGTACAACACAGAAGTAATAGGTATTTTTAAAAATAATTGTTTAATATTTTATTAATGATTTCTATTATTTTCTAACACTTTACTACCTAGAACTCAGTAATACAAATCATGTACACGAAAGATTATGTTTTAGCGGTAAGTTGTTCAATTATGATTTATATGCATTTGGTACACATTTTTTTTTAATATTGTACTTCTTTTGATTTGTTGGATAATCATCATTTTACATTACAGACCACTACATTTTACAACGATGAAAATGGTACAGAACTGGCGGTAATTATTTTATTGTGGCTAACTATTACAAATCTGATGGACACTGTAATGAAAATAAAATTTTATTTTGCAGAATTTTTTTTCGTTGAGAGATAATCAATCGAAAGAATGGAATCATAAAAATACTGTAGAATACCTTCAAAAAATTGCTGTTGACAATGAACTAGATTTTGAAAATGAAATCATTTTACATCTAAAGTTAGTTAAGTGTTAAGTGTTAATTATTTAGTGATTATTATAGAGTCAATATAGATGCTATTGATTTCAATGTTGTATTTAGTGTGTATATTACTTAAAATGTATTCTAGTTCTTAATTTTTGTTTGAATATTTTGTATTGGTAGTGCAGTTACAATTTTTACTTGATAATAGACCAAAATTATACGAGTTTCTTAAATTGAATAATATTTTTTCATTTAGTCATGTTTATGTAAAAACATAAAAAATAAATATGTTTACTAAATTTTACTTAAAAAAAAAAATAACAAATAAAATACTTATTTCAGTTTATTTCTTTAAAATAAAAAATGTTATATTAAAAAAATTGATTGTATTTTCTGGTACTGTTTTTCATAAAAATAATACAATTTAAATATTTTTATAGTATATTTAATATATTATTTAAAAAACAATTTATAATTATGAAATTAAATTTAAAAATATTCATTTTAACTTATACCAAATTATGTTATAAGCAATTTAAGTCTTATTAATAATATTGAAAACTTTTTAAGTGTTTTGAAATCAATTGGCGAAAAAAAATATGATGAAGCTTTCAAAGGACAATTGGCAATTTTACAAAACATTGTAAAGTATCTTCAGGCTTCAGATAATGAAAACTGGATGGTGCCACTTGCGAATACAGTAAGTAAATATTGGTATTCATAAATAAAGTATTTATCCTTACATTACATATTTATATTAAAATATTATTTAAGATTTGTGTAGATCTCAGATACCTCTTAAATGCTTTTGATAAATTTGACTCTTCTAACAAAAAACAAAAATTGGAAAGGTACAATGATTTTCAAAAAAAATTCATTGATATAATGATGATGTATTTCCGTATTTGCTCTGGAGATATGTAAGTATTTATCTATAGTAAAAATTATGAATAGTATTATTTTTTAACTTATGTCTTTAGACGAGCTCCATCACGCTTATCCAAACGTTGGACAATAATGTTTATTGTGAACCAGATGCTAAAAGTATATCATAAGATCAAAAAATTTCATTTGACTACAGGCTTAACAAAAACCATTTTCATGTGCCCAGATAAAAATATGTTTCCAATTGCACATGTTGTCACATTTTATTATTATACTGGCTGCAAAGATATATTTGAAGGAAAATTTAATGATGGTTTGAAAAATTATTTATTATTACTTAAGTTAGGAAATTTGAATATGAGTGTTAGTTATTAAAAAATATTAAGCCATTTATAATGAAAATTCATGATTCCAATTAAAATAGTTTGTACATGATGAACTAATTTATGTATCTTACAATCAAATTATGATAATAACAGTTATAAAATTAATCTTTAAGTATCAAATTTATAATAGCTAATAAAAAAAAATCAACTATTCAAATTTTTTTTCAACATGTTATGTTCAAATACTTTACCACCCAATACAACTAGTTAATAAGTTATTTAAAGAATAATTCGAGTAATTTGAGTCATGTTATTACATTTTTTAACTAATTAGAGTTCTTAGTTTTGGTGACTAACATAATATGTTATAATATAATACATTATACTATTGAAATATAATTAGGTTTTATTTATTACATCAAAATAGTTATGATTAAAAATGTTTACAACTATCAATATTGTTCAAGACACTATAATTGGGGTTTTAGGCAATATCCTATTGAAAAAATTACTATTAAATAAGTGATTACTAACTTATTGTTTATATATTTTTTTTAAGTTGTAAACTTAAAGATATTATAAATCGTAATATTTATCATTAGTGCAATAACAAATTCATTAATTCCCTTTTAATTTTAAAGTTGCATCTGTACAATTTATACAATCCAATAATATTAATGTAAATTATTGCCTTTTCAAAGATTGCTTATTTGTATTATTTTAGAATTTAGAAGCTTAGTAGATTTTCTTCATTTCTATTAAATAATATTTTTAAATATTTATGTATTTATAATATATTTTCTATACCTTTGTTTAATCATACATCTTATTTCATTTAATTTGTTTGGTCGATTTTATCTCTATAATTAAATTAAAAATATATAAATTTGTTTTGTATATATATATATACTTTTACCTATAAGATTTATTTTTTTAAAATTGTAAACTTGCCACTTATGAATTAGAAAGCTGGTTTTACTGAAAAAAAATTTGCAATAAAACCATTTCATACATAGGCATACTTCTATGTAAACATTATAAATGATTTGTAGAAAATGAAAACAGTTTTAGTGATTTCTAATTAACTATGGTAGTCTTGAAAATACTTAGAAGAATTACAAGTTACTATTATTATTTTATTAGACAACTATTAACAGTGACATAGCAAGAGCATGGTAAACTGTTCTAATGCCAGGGTGAAAAATTATATTTTATCTATTTTTACTGATAATTAGTGAATATTCTAAGTTAGAATATATATTTGAGTACTAGAAAAAAAAAGTATATTTTTACACATGACTGAATAATTCATTGTAACATTTCTTTTTTTATACAACATTTAGGAAGTATTTCACCTTGACTTCTTGGTGTTTTAATATACCATGAATTTTTTTTTACTTTAAAGTATTATTTATTTTTACAGTAAATTTGAATAAGCAGGCTTTATTGTAAGGTGCAGTATGACACTAACTGTACATTAGGAAAAATAAAATATGCTGTTGATTTAATGAACATCTGCACTTGAATACTTAACTGCAGACTTGAGAAGTACAATAAAATTTACTTCACCGAAGTTATTTAAAATTAGACATGTGTTATTTTATTACTTGAAATCATCGGTTTAGTTTATTATTCATATTTTATAATATTAATTTTTATAAATTATATAATTATAATATAAATATTTGATAATTATTGTAATTATCATTATAAAGAATGAATTAAAAAAATTGTAAATAAATATTATATATTTATATAAATAGTTAAAAAATAGTCTATGAAATATAAATTAAAATAAATAAATGATAAATATGAGATCAAATTGTTTGAATAATTGGTTAGTGAAATAAATGTTGGCTCCATCCTCGTCTTTGAATTCATCATCTGTTTTATTAGAATTAATAAAATTAGTGTTCAGAGTGTGATATATATTTTATTTGTGCAGTTGAAAAAAATTCTTACAATAATGCCTGTGAATAAGAATTGTATTAATTTTATTTTTTTTGTGTTTGTAGCTAGAGAAAATTTAATGATTGCATTTGAGGGCTGTCACAAGAGCTCAATCAAGAACAAAAAATTGATTCTAAAGAAACTTATACCTTTAAACATGTTACAAGTAATTATATATTAATAAATAATAATTTATATTAACAAATTTATTTATAACTTTGAAATAAAAATTTTTTTAGGGAGTCATGCCATCGACAAATCTTTTAAAAAAATATGATTTGGAAGTATTTGAAGAATTAACTAAATCTATTAAAATGGGTAATGTCCAAAAATTTAGAGAATGCATTGATGTCAATGAACTATATTATATGAAATGCGGAGTGTATTTAGTGTTGCAAAAATTGATAAATCTTGTATACAGAAACCTTTTTAAAAAATTGTAAGTGATTTAAACAAATTACATTTGTATGACTATTTAATAATTATTTTTATTTACAGTTTTGAAACTTACCGTTTTGTTATCAATATTAGTCAAAATTATTTTTTTAAATATTAACCCGAAAAAAATAAATCTTCTTTATCACCTGACTTCCTTCACTCAGAATCATGTAGTTTCATTTTGCATTAATTTATATTTGAAATTCAGTATTCAAAATAATTTATTAATATAAAATACCTAAATAAATAAAATTAATAAGAAATATATTTTTCTTTGTCCAAATGATAATACATTTTTAGTAAATATAGTATAGTAGTACACAGGTGCCAAAACATTATAATTAAAAGTCAAATTAAATTTTTATATATTTTTATTTTTTCAGCTTTTTAATAGCCAACAATCATATTATTCCTGTTGATACTATTACAACTGTACTAAAAAAGTTTGATGATCCAGAAACAGATTTTGATAAGGCACAGTCTCTATTAGTAAACATGATTTATAGAGGCACACTCCGTGGATATTTATCTCATGCACACAAAAAAGTGGTATTAAGTAAAAAAGATCCGTTTCCTACAGGCAAACAAATATTTGATAAAGCTACTAGATCCATAAATGAGATTGGACATAATTAATAATGTAATTCGTAAAACATTTATTATTTTTTGGTAATGTTAATAAAAACAATTTTTTTGTATATTTTTTTTAATTGCATTTTTTCTTTATGTAAACTAATCTAGTGTCTATAACAAGTTATTTGAAATTATATACAGTTTTGAGTTTCACTGTTCTAGTATCTATATCATGTTTTTTGATATCAACATAAAACATTTTTAATAAAGGAATAAATAAATAAGACCTATTTATCATATAAATTAACAATTATTTATTTATGAACACCTGGAATGATGAAGTACACGTTTCTGATAATAATATATATTAAAATAAAATAAACAAAATATATTGTATTTAAAATTTCATTAATTTAAAGTATTACGTATAAAGTACCTATTCAATATGAACAGTACCTACTGCAAACTAAAATTTAAACATGATAACCTATAACTTAAAATAAGTAGTTTATAAGCTATAGGACTTATAAAATTGTTTATTATGTATTTACCACATCACATACCTTATTGGTAGGTAAAATTTGATCTAAACTTAGATTAATTGAATATGAAAAGATAGATACTATGATTTAGTACAATAATACATAAAACAATGTTAACAATATTAACAATTAATATGTATTTTTATAATCTAAATGAAATTTAGGTAGGCACATGACATTTAAAAATATTAGCTTATAGACCAAGTTTAACTAACAATAATTATAACTGAACTAATGGTAATCTTGGTAGATTTACAAATCATTCAGTGTATAATGTTAATGGGTGATTTAAAATCAAAATAAAACATCAAAAACAAAATATACAAATAAAAATCATAAAATGTTTTTTACTTATCACCCATCTTCACTTTGGAAGTTATATATATGCCGACAATAAGACCGAAAAGACCAATTGCACTTCCAAAAATTTCAATAATCAAAATCTTAACAAATAGTGAAGAATTGGCAGCATCCGCTAATGCTGCACCTGAACCGACTACTCCAACAGCAATACCGCAAAACAAGTTCACCAGACCGACACTAATACCAGCAGCAAAAATTAAATAACCAGCCATCCAGTTTTGATCTCTGATTTGCTGTGAAGTGTCTACGTTGTCCACAAATGATTCCAACTGACCAGACATTACAATTGCAGTGATGAGTCCATAAATAGCTACTGCCTCACAGAAAATGACGGAGATAAGGTTCTTGGTCTTAATGCGCGGCGCTTTTACACCACCACCGACGATACTCACGCCGGTCGTGTGAATACCCAAAGCGGCTCCGACAACAGACAGTGCGACAGCAAGCGATATACCCAATACGGCCCACATGTAAGGAGAAGTGTTGGCCAAGAACCAGCCGATGCTGATTTGCTCACCTTTGCCGGTCAACAGGTAAAATAATATAGTGGTCGACATCAACGTGCATGCCGATCCGAAAAACGTGTAACCCAATATCGCTCTCAGCCTCATTTTGAATTGTTAGTTATTAGTACGGTTTTAAAAAATAAAAATAGAACAGTCAGAAATCGAAAACTAAACACATTTGAAGTGAAATTACGCTTAAAGGACTCCGCCCCAACACTTCAAGTACGGTTTGCAAACATTCAGCGTTGTAATCAATTTTCATCTTGAAAACATATGGTTCTTAACAGAATACCGTGGTAGTTATTGGTCGATCCATCTTAGTAGTCGATTCTTCCATGACGACATGATAAAGTCAGTTGATATACTCCTACTTACGAGTTTTTAATACTTATTTGTGACGTTTCCTTCAGTTTCTGTTTTCCGTCACTCGACACTTGTGAGCTGTCATTTCGCGTTTAGTTTTTCGGTGTTCGCGAATTTAGTTTGCTCGAACTTTCTGTATTTTGTCCTAATTTCTGTATTTTCTTTTGTAGTATTTATCAGTTTTCGTCCCACGAACCGATAACAAAATGAGCTATCCAGGATATCCGCCGAACAATCAGGTACGTTATTTTTCTATCTTACCTATTGATTTTTCTTAAAATATTAATAAGTATGCATATACAGAGAATCGTTTGACTTTAATTGACTTTTAATAATAGTGGTTGTAGTATCCAAAAGCATAAATTATATATGTGAACCCGTATCGATTTCAAACATTTTCATCTGATGACACCATATTGTGCTATATTTGATAGAAATTAAAAGAAAAATAACGCTTTTACCGATATTCCTTTTCGTATGACAATTATTAGTTCCAGATAATATTCAATGTCGATCATTACGGTTGAAGTTTAATCGTCGATTATCTTTCTCATTTGAATTAATTTAACGTATTCAAAAAACATTTTTACATTGGCGTTTTATGAAAATGTTTGAAGGACTTTATACGAGTACAATTAAGTTACGTACCTATCTACCTATAAGAGGAAATATAATTGGGTACATCAAGAATCGAAATGATTCATTATATGTATGACTCATTTTATTCGGAAAGATAGAATCTAATGTAAATATAATCTAACAAATTAACTGTTCTACTTTTGATTGGAAAATGTGTTTTGTTATTTTTTATTTAACCATCACATAACGTAGCATGATATTGGGAATTATTTTTGTAATCACTAATCACTAGTTATCAGTAACCAATAATTATTTAAACTTATATTTAAAAAATAAAAATTACGAAATAGCAGGGATGGTAAACTTTTATAGACTTGTGAGTTTTTCTAGGTTAACACAAATGAACAAAAAAATGGTTGTCACTGTGCAAAAATTATTTTATATACGTGCATGTTACATTTGCTTTATTCTACTTATTTCTTTTATTTAAAATATTAATAAGTTAATGAGTATTAATAACTTTAATTTTAAAATTTTACCTATCCCGTATTTTAATATATTTTTTATCGATTTATACAAACGCAATGAATATTATTATTAAATACGGAATATCGTACAATACTACGTATAGTATACCCAAGGCCGGGAGATTGACATTTTTCCAGGTCATCCACCGTTTAATTATTAAATCGTCTAAAAAGATGTTCTCGCTTTACTCTAATTGTTTGATTAAAATACAAATAAAATATTTCATTTTATTTATAATAATATTTCCACTTTCGGAAATTATAAAGGATTTCAATTGTTATATTGCGTTATTTCGTTTAATTTCTAATGTATTCTTTGTATACTATTAATATCTGAGAAATAAAATTAGTACAATAGAATAGTTGAAATTAAAGATATATTAATAATTATATATGTTTTAAATTAATACTTTTAATAAAATGTAATAACTGTTAAGTTTTTTAATGTTATTATATAAATAAAATGTTAACGTATTTATTAATTTTGTAAATAAAATTTATCATAAATTGAGCCACCAGTATCTAGGCCGTCTAAAAAATCTATATTTTCCCACATAGCTAATTGATCTTAGTGTAACATTTCGTTTTTCATGATTATTAATTATTTTATATTTTTCTTTTATTAATTTATATTAACCTTATATTTAAACTATACTTAATCCTATGTTTTATATCCATGCTAAATTATCTGTCCTTTTGTATAAATGATCCTAAATATTGAAATTTCTCGACTTTACCTATCACATAATCGCTTATCTTCATAACCTTAATTTCTTGATATTTATCAATTTTTAAAAATTAACTCATTTTTCAGTTTAAAAATAATTATATTTTAACTACGTACTCCATAATTTTATATGTTAGGTTTATTTTAGGTATAGGTTATATTATTTATTAATGTTAAGCCGTGTTACATAATTAAGGATATCCATTGAAAATGTTGGGGAGCTAATATTTTTTACGTACATCTAACCGTATAGTGACTTATTGTAAGAGCAAAACCGTAGTGTTTTAAATACCTACGCTTATATTTATACAAATAGTTATAAAAAAATTTAAAAATATATCTTCACTTATACAGTGTTTTTAAAATTAAGCATTTGCCAATAATTTTTTGGCTTAGCCTCCTCCCCCCCTAGATATCCATCAATGAATATAATTTGTCATGTACGGTCGTACAGTTATGTCACTGATGTAGACAATGAAAATCTATGTATATTATGATATTATTATCTATTGATGTATTACGACGATTGAGTTATGTGTACAGAGTTGTCTTAAAGATAGGGCCTTGGACAAATTAATTCGGGAGTCCCTCGATCATCACAATAGTATACGAGTATGATAACAAAATGCACACATATACAAGTTTGCAAAATGCTATA
The DNA here is from genome assembly GCA_034509805.1 of Sipha maydis. Lineage (NCBI taxonomy): Eukaryota > Metazoa > Arthropoda > Insecta > Hemiptera > Aphididae > Sipha > Sipha maydis. The sequence continues at coordinate 57,691 of JASXSY010001662.1, forward strand.
ATACGTTACAGTTATAACTATTAAGAAATTAAAATGATTGAAAATTTTGCTTGATAATAGCGCTTCAATATAAATTTAATTAAATTTAGTCAATTAAATTTATTAATATTTCATAAAGTAAAATAGTTAGAAATAAAATATATATATTAATTTCAATAATCATTAATGTGTAATGCCGAGTTTTTGTATTTCTAATCAATCTAGATTTTAAGGAGGGTCCACTTTAAATTTTCCTAGATTGGAGCCTGATGTAAAATTATCACAAATGATTCCGTTGTTCCCCTCACCCTTTTGGTGACAGCCCTGTATCCGTATACTAGATATTAAGCTTCATGGATTAAGTAGGACTATGATAATGTATGATATTATGTAAATGAATAGCTGAAACGATTATAATATTTATAAATATATCTAGTTAAAAATACAAGTATACTACATGTATAGGTTACATGTATAGTTAAAAATAAATAAGTATTACATATAAAGAAAACTTATGACTAGATAAATTGAGAAGCAAGAGTATTTAAATAATTTGATAATGGATTGGATAAAGGTACGGTTTCCCTGCAGCGTCCAGACGCTACTAAACGCAGCGTCTTGACGCCGCGTACTGACGCCGCGTTTGCCCTGTTTTCTCTGTAGCGTCAGACGCCATAGATTTTATTATTTTATACCACTCTATTAGTTTGATTTTACAAAATTAAATCATAACCACTGCGATCGTTGTCTCATTCACACCCAGTTTTTATTTTTATAAGTTCTAATTTTCACATTTTTCACAATGAATAAAAATTTAATTTTGAACATTATAATAATAATATAATTTTCGAGTTATTACTTCGTGATGAAGAAGTGGAAACGAATGAACTTGATTCCAAAAAAAAGAAAACCATTTAATAATTTGTTTTCCACAAGGAACTCCGAAGGATTCTTTAAAAATTTGATTGGTGGTCATCTCATTAACGACGAAGAAAAATTTCGGGAATTTTTTCGGCTAAATTGTCAACAATTTTATTTTATTTTATCTTTGATTCAAGAAGAAATAATAAAAAACCAACATTACGTATCCTTGAGCCAATATCTCAAGAGGAAAAACTAACTATAAATAATTAAGAATTATATTTTCAATACGTACTTGATCTTCCTACTTCATCGGATATATTTTTCCAAATAGTATCTCTAATAGTATTATCCTTAAGATTTTTATGGCTACTATCGAAAATACATTTGTTGTTTTGCACGAGATTAATTAAAGCCTCGTCTTCTATGGAGGAAAATGAAAATTTTGATTTATTGACGCCAAGCGTCACAACGCAACACTAGTCCGGACTAGTACTGACGCCTGACGCCGCGTCAAACGCGTGTAGAGAAACCAGTCACACACAAAATACATAATCTAGGATCTCGGCGTCAGATATACTTTAATCGTTGTTTTTCTGTTTATTTTATTGTTCTAAGATTGGTGGTGATGTAGGGTAGGTTGATGATATTGGGGATCTTGTGGTTAATACATTAGGTAAGATTGTGTTAGTATTTGGTTGACGTATTATGTTCAAGTTGTAACTATTTTTTGAGATGTTATTTGCATTTTCATTTGTTTATTTTATTTTTTTATTTTTGTGTATAGTTTGAGTCCATTGTTGGAATGTTTTCTTCTATTGTAGATTTTTGTAAATGGTATTTATTGGTGTTTGTAGTGTTTGATTATATTTTGCAGTAATTATAGATGTATAACTGGTTTGTTTATGTATGCAACACGTGAGAGTACCATCGGTTAAAACATTCTTTTAAGAGTCTATTTTCATATTTAATTATAAGCGATCCTGGTATATTTTCTACATATTGTCTGGGTGTATGAACCCTTACTATCTGTTGTATGCTGAGGGCTAGTATAATTAAGTATTGTGATTTCGTGTGAGATAAGATTTCATACATGTTTTGTTGTTGATGGTTGTTCGTCTGTTCTTCTGTAGGCTTACTGCTATCGAGAGCTAATAAACACGTACTGTGATAATACTTTGATAAAGTTATTTTTAAATTACAGAAAATTGCTTTTTAAAGTATTTTTATTAATTACATACCTATTTCATACAAATTATAAGTAATTCATCTTGTAGGTTATCTACTAATCTGCGTTACCAAATATTGTTAGCATAAAACATATTCTAAAATATACTCGTGTGATTCAAATTTTTTATATGTACTGGAAATATTTCTTTTATATGTGAAATTATAAAAGTATACAAATGTGAATCATTATATTTTAATAATTATATAAGGCTTATACTTTTTTTTCCTTTATTGGATACGTGTTATGTTATAAATTATGATGTAGAATTATAAATATAAATACAAATTAGAATATACAATTATAAATATAAATACAAATTACAATATACAGATTTATCGATGAATAATATAATTATGTTTAAATAGAGAAGTTAGCAGAATTTAGGAAGTTAATGATTGAGGAAATAATAGGAGTGGAGTAGGTAGAGAAGATTTTAGCCGGGAGTGGTCAAGGGCGCCCGCAGGTGAAAATTCAGGGGGGGGGACAGCCTTAATTTTTATTAATAATCAAACACTTTTATACTAATTAAATACTTTTATTAATTAATTGAACACAAATTGCAATTTTATTTTATTTTTCCCAAATTCATCAACAACTTTTTCAGCTAAATGAAGTTCTTCTTTGGATGTAATTATTTTAACTAACAGGAAAGCTAGGGGGGGGGAGTTGTCCCTCCTTGCGGGCGCCCTTGGAAGTGGTATAACCAAGGTAAGATAGAAATGAAAATAGGAATTATCTGCTATGAAGAAGAAATATACATACATATGTTTATATATTATAATTTTCTTAAAACTTACTGGTTTATGATAGTTATTTATGTATAATATATAATATTGTTGCCAATAAATACTTTTCGTTTAGTATTTAACTTGTTTTCAAACAAGATAGTTATAATATATTATGAAATTTTTTTTGTAAGGGATTCCCTGGCCAACCTGGAATGCAACAGCCTGGCTCTCAACTTCCTTATCCACCATACCCAGGTGGAAATGTATGTCAACAAGGTTTGCCAATGCCTAATGCTTATCCACCTAGTCAACCAAATTACCCCCCGCAGAATCCATACCCTCAAGTAGGTCAATATCCACAACAACCAGCTAGTCAATTCTTACCTCCATCTGCTGGCTCATCCATGTATCCTTCATATCCACCACAGGCTTCCCCATATTCAAATAATCAACCTCCTTCAAATTATCCGCCACAGGCCTCCTCTTATCCAATTAGTCAACCACCATTAAATTATCCACCACAGTCTGCATACCCATCCCATCAACAACCATCTTCGGTTTATCCAAATATGACATCTGGTAGTTATGGAGGAGGTTCTCAAGTTCCACCGCAAGCAGCTTATCCACCTATTAGCACTCCTGCTCATTATCAACCATTGAACAGCTCACCTGCTCAGAAAAAGGTGAGGTTTCATTAATTTCTTTTTAATTACAAATTTTCTATATTATTATTTCAATCAAAATAAATAATCCACTAAATTATTACTTAATTTTTTTTATAATTTATCTTCAATTTATTTTATTTTATATAAATATAAGTAATAATAATGAAGTTATACATTACCATTTTTTCTGTTTCCTTTTTTTTTATACTATATATTAATGTATGGAATAACTAACAGTACACATACATACATACATACATATATACATACATAAATGTATATACATAATGTGTATATATTGTTTTAATTGATATTATTAATTAAGTATTTAATAACAGTTAACTTTAATTAAATGTTTGAAAATTATTATAATTTTCCATACTTTTTATTACAATACAATTTTGATTAAATGATTTTATTGTAATTATTTGGTTTTTAATTAATTTAAATTTATTATCTAGGGCATAATATTATACAGTAAGTTTTTAAAACATGAATTATAATCTATATCCCATTAAAGTTATGCACAAACATTTTATTCGTGAAGCTAAATAATATACTATACCATGATTTGTTACACCCAACAACTGTAGTACTTTGGTTAAACTTTGCACATTTTTTTATTGAAATAACATTGTAGGTTCATGTTAATTTTTGAATAATTTTTGTTTTGTAAAATTAAAGTATAAAAATATTTTTTGGGACAGTTTTTTGTTATTTTCATTTTTAATTAAGTTTATAGTTACAACCTATGTATATTTAAATGACATATAGTGATTTGTGGTATTCAAATTAAAAAAGTGAAGAACACAAATAATAACCAAATATTTCAAGTTCAAACAAGATTGATATAAACAAAAAAATAAAGAGAACATGTTGCATTAAGATCAGTCACAAAAATAACAAAAATATTAATACATTCCTGAAATCAGAAACTCTAAAAAAATTTAATTTTAACTTTTTTTTCTTCTTTATCTATTTTAAAATGTAGAACATGATGGACTAATAACTTAAAGTTGCTGAAATCTATTATCCATGAAAAATTTAAAATACACATATTGTATAACTAAAGATAACAGATTAATGCGAGATATTATTTTCATTAAATTACTTGGGTATTAATTAATATTTGAAACCTTGGTTAAAATAATACTGATAATAAATTATAATTAGCTCTATTAAATTGCTATCATGTTATAATAAATAAATTGGTGAAGCATGCACTCATCTATTACAAACAGTACTTTTAATAAATTAAGCTGTAGTTACTTATTACTAATTTGCTTTATTATACTATAAGTTAAATCATTTTAAAAAGACAAAATGGACTAAAACAATATTATCTTACTTGAAAATCTTATTGAAAAATCTTTATTTTGTTTTAGTCTAACCCAACTGTGCGTCCAGCAAATCCATTTGATGCACATCGTGATGCTGAAATATTGCGCAAAGCTATGAAAGGATTTGGAACAGATGAAAAAGCTATTATTCAAGTCTTGGCTCACAGAGTCAATTATCAAAGACAAGAAATCGCCCAACAGTTTAAGACTATGTATGGCAAAGTAAGTTTTTCACAATTTATCAATTTACTGATTATAATTTTAATGTGCTCTTATGTATTATTTAAATATTGATTAAATATTTTAGGATTTAATATCTGATCTAAAAAGTGAACTTAGTGGAAAGTTCGAAGATTTGATTGTAGCACTTATGACACCAACAAATGATTTTCTTGCTAAAGAAATCCATAATGCTGTTTCTGGTATTGGCACTGATGAAGAAACAATTATTGAAATTATATGCACTGCATCTAACACAGAAATTAATAACATAAAAATGGCATATCACAAATGTATATTATATTGGAATATTTTAAACTATGTACAATTTTTTATTAATATTTTTATTTTGTTGCATAGTGTTTGGAAATGATTTAGAGAAAGAATTAATGGGAGAAACATCTGGAAGTTTTCGTCGATTATTGGTGTCACTTTGTCAGGTTTGTGATTTATTACAAAATTTAATTTTAAAAATAAAATACAATTTTTATTTATTCAGGGAAAACGCAATGAAAACACATTTGTTGATGTTGCATCAGCACAATCTGATGCACAGAATTTATTACAAGCTGGTAAATAATCATTATATATGTTTATGAATTTAAATTACTAAACAGTTGTGTATATCTACTTCATTTAATATATTATCATAGGTGAACTTCAGTTTGGTACAGACGAATCTACATTCAATATGATCTTGTGTAGCCGTAGTTTTCCTCAGTTACAACAGGTATTCCTAGAATACCATCGCTTAACAGGGCGAGACTTTGAGGATGTTATCAAGAGTGAATTCAGTGGGGACATTGAAAATGGACTCCGAGCAATCGGTATATTTATACAATATTTTAATTTAATTTTCTGTAATAATTTATCAATTTATTTTTATTTTATTCAGTTAAATCTGTAAGAGACAAAAGCTCATATTTTGCAAAGCGTTTACATGAAAGTATGGCCGGATTTGGAACTAATGACAGAGCTTTGATTCGTATTGTTTCTACTCGCTGTGAAATAGATATGGTTGAAATAAAAAATGCTTACTTGTCAATGTATGGAAAATCTTTAGAAACAGATATTGCGGTAAGAATATTATTTAAATTTATTATTTACGCATACTAAGATAATATTAACCTAATATCATGTTTTATTTGTAATATCAGTGCAATCATATTTTTTCCAATTATATCATCTTAATTATATTCTGTAACTGTTTTTAAATTTATCTTGTGTAATTAACTTAAGACATGGTAAGTTTGTGTGGATTTACTACAAATCAAACTATTTGTGTATTATTATGCAGTCAGTTTTAATTATAAAATTTAACTCTAAAATGTTCATATGAAACCTCTAATAAATTATAACTAAACAGCTTCTATTTAGGCCTGCAAAAAATTGATATTAATTTTATTAATTAAAATATTTTTTGTTTTATTTATGGGAATCTGCAGTCTGATACTATGGTGAGTTCTGAGTTCTGCATGAGTAGTAAATGAAAAATAATTCAGCTGTAATGATTGAATGCTGAACTTAACAATTCATATCTTAAATTTATGAGCAGTATTTGCTTTCACTTATAATAACAATAAGCCCAAAAATTATTGGATTTGTACATTTTAAAATCTTAGTTTAAACTTAACTTTTTTGATTGAAAATGTATTATTAATTTTTAATTGAGTATAAATAGAAGTAAAATTGTTAATGATCAATTTTATGTTTCAGGATGATACATCAGGCGATTACAAAAAGTGTCTGATTGCTTTAGTGGTTGGCTAATTATGAACAATAATATTTTAATAGTTCTATACTCCTATTATATAATTATTTTTTATTTAATACCTTACACCATTATTTAATCATAATATCCAAAAAACATTTTTTTTCCATTTGAAACACTTATTTGCAAATAAATATTCTGGTGATTTTTTTTAAATTTACAGTATTATATATTATTAAAAATTAAATGTTGCTTGTAATAATTTTACAAGGGAAACATATTATTTTAATTAAGATTTGGACTTGGGAATCTAAAATAAATTGATTATATTCAATATTTAATTTCTTATATTTCTGTTTTCTTGATTTTTTACGTGATATAAGTATACTTATGCATTTAAATGTATGTCTTATTGTATTCTATATTTTTCTATTTATATGCTAAATTGTTTCATTGATAATTGTTAACAATCATTTAATTGTTCATTAATTCATTTTTTCCATAGATTTTATTTATTGTTATTTACTTAAAAACAAAAATTAAAATCAAAAGCCAAACTCATTTAATATTATATTTAAAAAATGTTATAGTTAATTAATCTCATTTCTCATGTGAAATATATGTTTATTATACTATGAATTTTAAACACTAGTTTTTAAGCAGGGTAAATATGTGCCACCGGAAATCCATTATTAACTGCAATTACAATGAATGCATTTTATTCTATTAATGCAATGTAAATGACTATTGAAAATCTTGGTGCTTAATTACTTTATAATAATAACTTAATTATCTGTAGTAGAACAAATTTTTAATTCTTTATATTCATTATTCAATAGTCTCATTTAATAATTTAGAACAGTGGCGTTACAGAAAGTATTTTTAGTTAAATTTTTAATTAATTCAACCATTTTATTAAAGACTGAAAACAATTTACCACTATTACTAAATCATTGAATTATATATTTATATTGAAGGCTAAGTATAACATAATTATTTAAAATATTCTTTCATCAACAAAATTAATATAATCCTGACTGTATTTTGGAACATAAATATTTGTATGACGCCACTGATCTGTAATTTATTATTATTGTACTATATCATAATTTGTTACAGTTATATTTGTTTTATATAATATTTTTTTTCTATGTATAATTCTTGCTTATTTTGAAATTGTTTGATTAAATTTTAATGTATTTGAATTAAAAAGTATTTATCATTTTATATTCCATATTATTTTAGTCCTTGGTATTTAGTTGATTTTATCTACAGGTTGAACAGTTGTAGACTAAATTACAAAACCAAACTATGAGAAGTTAAACATTTTTTTTTATCTATTCTATGTATATGTGTATATCTATTCTATGCTATATTTATTTTCTCAATCAAACTATTAGGAATATGTTTTAAAATAATTTTTTCATTGATTTAACCATTGAGACATTTTTGTTTTAATTTGTTTGAAATAGTTGTTGAGTTACTTTTCGAGACATATCTGTGGGATTTGTGTTTTTATACTTTTTAGCTAACTTTGTTGGCTATTTTAAACTTGGAATCCACCTTTTATCAATAGGTCCAGTGGTTTTGTATTGATAAATCTAATTTACTTAGTAAACATTTGATGGTCAATACTATTTGATATGGTACACTGAGTGTTCATCAAGTAATATAAGTCAGTATTTGTACTTAACACATCCTTGATCATAATTATATTAATTTTAAGGTTCTTGATTGTGTAGTACTAGGGCCTTGGGTGTATATAACATTTGTATTTTAGGTGAATCTGCCTTTTAATGAAAGTTTGTTTAAAAATGTTGAGGTCAGGTATTCACTTATAATATTAATTTGATTATATTTTTGCCCATTCATAATACTAATCAAATAAAAAAAATTCAATCGGTTTGTTTACACTTTTCAAACTTTTATTTTTTATTATAATTTTATTGCATTATAATTAATATTATAATATTATTACTTTTTATGGTACATGTTTTTCCTGTTTAAGTGGGACATTACAATTTATTTTAAATTACCTACTTGTAAATAATAATCACCCAAAAACATAATTTATCAATTTTAATTGTTCATATAACTTTGAATGCACACATTATATGAAGACTTGCTGTATAAATATTATATTTAATTTTTTATATAAATTTTTGTTGACATCGGAAGTGTACTATTCAATTTCTCCACATTTATTCTTTAAATTTAAATTCTATTATGTATTTTACTATTAAAATGATTGTTTTTCGTGTTAAGTTTTCAGTTCATCACCTGTATGAAAAACAAAATAATAACCTAACCTTCTTCGCTGTCTCGGATAAAGTAATTTGTGCACAGAGGCGTTCTCAGGATAATTCAATGGAAGGGAATGAAAAAAATGGTTACAAAATAAGCCATAAGCAAAAAAAAAAAAAAAAAAAATAATAATAACTAGTCAATATTGAAAACGCATATCAAAAGTAAATGAAACGTGCATTACTTATATGTAAGAAAATAAAGAACCTTGTAGGGGGTCTATCCCTCATATCCCTCCGTGAGAACGCCCGTGTTTGTACCCCATTAAACTTTTTTTCCGCAATACGGGGAGACACAATAATTAAATAAATAAATTTTTATCTCTAATAAGTAACAACGGTATAAAACGAATGAAATATATCTCGGGTCCCCTGCTCCATTTCAGCAGTTCCTGACGCGGATTTCCTTCTCGTGTCGTTTACCACGGTGTGCAGCGAATTGCGCGAACAGTCGTAGAGCCTCGAGACGGAACGTCATCACCGTGCAGCACATCGCGTGTCTATAACGCGAAAGATTTTTGTGTTTTTTCCTCCAGTACGCCGTTGAGCGTCACACGTTTTCGACGTTCCGAACCAGTGGTGTGCACACGATTTGCCGTACGGACGATGGTGCTCAAGACACTTCGATCAGCCTGTATCAACGTCAACGAAACGTAACCTTAAGCGTGGCCTTATACACCGTGTTCCCTGAATCGCAAACGTGTGTAGAATTTTGGGCGCTACAACTCCCACAAGTTTTTTCGATATGAAAATCTGTCAATGGCAACGATTGAATTGAAAAGCGCGATCCTTGAAATCAGATGCATTTTAGGTTCTGGCCAAAAGGAACAGTTTAATGGTGTAATATGTAAAATGCTGTGTACAATTATTTATTAGACAAAGTCCATGAATTCAAAAGTGGACAAATAAATATGATACATAAATAGTTACGCATATCTGCGCAAAACTGTGCTGTCTAAACGTATACTTGAAAGTGGTGCACAAATACGAAAAAAGAAGTTACTCTTACTCTTGGAATTGCGCCCCGGCTTCCTGAGACTTAGATCTGTCAATGTTCCAATGTAACCATAAAGTACGAAACTGTCGTCGCCATGTTGACCGTAACATTTCGCATTAGACACACAGACGTTAGTTAGGTGTTTAATTCTCGTCGCGACGAACAAAACGCGTCGAAGATGCATATCCAGCCCCGTGTAATGTATATACATGTCTATGAAGGATACGATTATATGCTGCGTTTAAAAACCTTTATATTTATTATATAATATTCAACTATGGTCTTTTTTTTCTTTCCGCGGAGATAATAGTATCATTTTCATTTCCAGTAACTTTCCAGATGTATATATCATTCCGGATTTCGTCTGTGTTAATATATCTTCATGTATCTTTATGTCAGGTTATCTTACGATAGGCAAATCAAAATAAATTTAAAAAATGTTAATTGTCGTTTTTTAAATCCTATTATAAATCATACAATATTTGTTTATCGATACTAGGCGCAACAGACCTATGCCTTTTCACTTCATTATCCGAGTTACCCATAAAATATATTTGTAACAACTTTAATGGGGTAAAAAAAATGACCTAAATGATAAATTTGACCTTGAACTTAAAATGTTTGCATAAAATTTCCATGTCTGATTTCTACATCACCAAACGATGTCGTTTGAAAAGCCGAATTATACACACGATGTGTGATGAGAACTGTTTGATCAACTTTATAACGGTTCAGGTGGATCAGATCTGCAATGCCTTCCAAAAAAAGACCGGCAGGTTTGAAAATTGATAAATGTCATTTCTTAAATGTGGTGACACTCTTTTAAACTATTGAATAAGTTGATTACGATTTTCTACGAAATCTCCTGACAATCCCACAGTTGCTCTCTCTTCTGCTTGTTCGATAAATCAGTACTGACATCAAGTTGTCACACGTTCTCCGAAACTGCCCATAAAATAGATTTAGAAAAACTTCGGGTCATTAATAGACGTTGGCATCGACGACCCAATTTAAGGGTGTACATGACCTTGTGTAGAGATGTTAAAATACCGTATTTTATTTTGTTGTTGTATAATACCGTATAATACCGATATTATACCTGTATTATACCGTATATAGAACCTTCCAGTACCTCAAATTATTGAAAATTTAACATAGGTTATAAACCTATTATTAATTATGAAATACGAATCATTTAAAAAAGGAATAATTTAAAAAATGACTAGAAGGTCAGAAAAAATATAATACAAGATTTAATTTAACAGTTGTAATGGATATTTTTAGATTGAGTACTTTCTCTACTCATTGGGAACACATGATATGATAATAATTAATAAATAATAATAATAAATAATAATTTTATATCTAAATATTTTTAATCATGGTAATAACTAAAAATAACGCCATAATTATTTTTTTTTTATACCGTCTGTCTAAAATAATTTTATACCATGTGTATAATACCTAGTATAATACAGTTTTATATCACTGTATAAAACAAACTCACATCTCTAACCTTGTGTAATGTAACTTCAAAATGACGTCCATCGGATGTGAGATCGTACATTTTGATTGTCCCATATGAGGTCGTTCGAAACCAAGACATGAATTAGTATGTCTTGCGCAAAAATAATTTCAAATCGTCTGATTAACCAGCAAAAAGTGATTGTAAAGGTTCCGGTAGAATGGGAAGTGGTAACAGTACAACTTTTTACGATGCGCAACACATGTCGGGTGCAGAGCCGTGGCAAGGCTCATCAGCGCTCCTGGCTATTTCATAAATTTTCGCTTTTGAAGATTTATACCACCACCCTCCCCACACTACACACACATACACGTACAAATATTTTACACGTTATTAATTAAAAAAAAAAATTTCTGAACTTACTATAACATTGTATAATATAAAAATGGTGTTTTTATACATTTACAAAATTATACTTGTCGAGCTCATTTTGTTGCTAATTCATCAATTACATTTTCAAAGTTGATTTTCTATTCTCTTCCTGTTGTATTCCAAGTATCGCAACATACAGTGAAGTTCTTGTAAATAAACTTCTTGTACCTAGATCAAAAAAAGCAATGAGTGTTGTTTTTGGAGAATCTTGTCGTTCTTGGATCTATTATATTCAGTAAAACAGACACGTTCACCATTTTCTAGATGCACATTCAGATATGTGACGGTGGGGTTCTTTTCCGTTTTTCCGGTTGTTATAGCAACAACAAAACAACTGCTCTTTCGGGCCTCATAAGATGTACTGGTGCTTTCCTTTATTTTTTTTCGAGACAAAAGGTACCTTGAAAATTTGTTCAAATTGACACCATTGACAAAAAAAACCCTATTTCCTTCTCCAAACTCTAATCTATCTCTGTACTAAATTTCATGAAAGTAGTTTCGGAGTTTACAAACCGTCAAACACGTCATATATTATATGAATAGTAACCAATGTTTGACTTATCGATAGATTTTCTAATCTTTTTTTTTTTTTTGTACAAACCATGCCAGACAATTAAGAATATGATAGAAAAAAAAACAGTCATGTCGGTCAAACTGTTCTCAAGTTTATTCTTTTACGTACATTGGGCGGTTATATTTATATTAATATACATACAGGACGTAATCGAGCGAGCACGTGGTATATGCGGCCGTTTTTACAAAACGGGCTGTAGCTGCGATTCCGCCCTAGTGTAATGATTAAGAATAAAATTAAAAATTTCAGTCAGTCATCGTACCATAATTAACACGGAGGAGAGGGCCTTACGTACAATTATACGGAAAAATCCCGTGTGTGTCCGCAAGAAAAGTGTGACCAGTATTACAATATGCGTATAATATGCGTCCCGGATTAAAAATAAGGGTTTTATTGTATACAGTCCACGTGCGTACCAGTTCATTTTGCATTACCCAGGGTGCACCATGAGGAAGCGGGATGTATTACACCATAAAAATTGCTTTTTTTTTTTTTAAATAATTTAAGTTTAGATAATAGTGACTATACACAAGGTGGTCGAAATACGAACAAATACGCCGTGTACACACACATTTGCGAACGCATTCATAACTTGTACACGAATATAATTTCAAGGCACATACGGGATATCCTCAGTTTATCAGAGATAACATCGCGAATACATTTGATCTATTAAAAAGATACGATTTTGATAACTGGACTCACTCAGGCGACATTTGATAATACGAATCTCGCCTTACGGGTTCTTCGGCGTAGGGGGTCGAGAGGACATTTATTGGCGGTCGACGAAAATTATGGTACACTGAGGTGCTCATGCATAAGAGATAGAACCAGAGAGAGAGAGAGAGAGAGAGAGAGGACGCATAGAGGGTAAAACGAATGAAGTACGAGAGAGATCGGAGGGCGAATAAGGGACTGAGAGAGCGAAACGTGTCGTTGCGCCGTTTTTGCTAGATCTACATTACTGGAACGCGTGAGCAACGTTTTAAGGGACGTGACGTGGGCAACAGCGGGAGTGTCGGCGGCAAATCAAGACGATTCCTAAGCAAGTCACCATCGTCGTAGTCGTCGTCTGCGTCCCCCTTCGCGCCCGACACGGGTCCCCAACGATGACGACGACGACGACTATTGCCGGTCGCGCGGGTAAGTATATATATTTCCCCGTGAACGGTACAGACCGGAGGCAGGGTTCGGAGCAAGGGACACAACCCGTCTACTTCCCCGCGGACCACGCAACACCGGAAAGATATAATTTCGGATTAAACTTTAATTGAGCTGCTCTCCTCCTCGCTCTCCGGTCCTTCGTCTCATGTATACGTGCGTATACACTTACGCGTTTAATATATATACCATATGCGCATTACGTACACTTTATACATGCAAACACGTCTCGGTTTATATTGTATTATACATGCTTATCACCGGTATATATTATACACCCAAGACGACGTCTTCCCGCAAGTGTAATACTGTCAATCGAATGTTTCCTTAACACGAGATCGGAGGACAACAAATATTGGTAACAGACCATAAACCGTGGTCTGAGGAAGATAATGAAATAAGAAAATTACTCTCGGTATACGGTGGATCTTCTACAATACAAGTTAACTAGAATAACACGGTCATCACGTCATTGAGAAAAAGAAAACAACCAATTAAATGATACAAAACCTTAAAAATATTCGTTCTTATTAACCACAGACACGATTTTTTTTTTCTTTTTCATTTTAAGATCGGCAACGCATCAGCTATTTGGAAACACCGTGGAGTAGTACACTAAGTGGCGGGACCCTCTTTACCCCGGGATGATAATTAAATGTTAAATACAATTATAATTAGAGGTATTGACTCCGGTCTAACGGATTGCACAGCATACAGTTCGTATCTGTAACTATCATTACATCATACACGGACGGGTAGTTGTGTCGTTTTATTGAAAATCAATCTTATCCTGTAGCTTGGCCGTTTCACTATAACCGTTACTCCGTTAGCGCTATCTTTTGTTCGTCATTCCGGTGTATTGCTGCGTGCATCGTGTGTTGGTCGCGTACATCAGTTTTCTCGTTACAGGTACCGAACGAATCGGTTTTTTCGGCGGATTTCCTTTGCATTCGTGGAAAAAATTCCTAGACCATTGCCACGACTCGGGTGTCACGACGCATCGTTCAAAACTCAACAGCTGCGCGTCGACCTAAAGAGTCTGAATTCACTTTTTTCACTTCGATACACATTTGGAGCCTATAACACACGAACACGCAAACGTCTACATACCTATCTTTACGCTCAAGTTGTATCCGTTGAAGTTGATGTATAACGTTTTTTTTTTTTTTCCACGTAAAATATTAGGTTTATTAAATTTTATCGTACGCGATTAGTCGCATCGTAAAACGCAACCATACGCGTTTCCAACATAAGGGAGCGTTGCAATAACTCGACGATAAAAAAATAATAATAATAGTTCCTAATAATAAAAAATCAGCCATGTCCGTAAAATAAACGGGAAAAAAAATCTATATTATTTTTATTCGTACTCCGATAGCTCTCGGGGTCCGTGGCGTTTGAACCCGACGCGTCGTTAAGGAAATTTGTCGTTTTTAAACGGATCGATTATGTATGAGGTTTACGATTCAGGATTCGGCTGAGGAGGGGGTGAGTGTACGCGTGTAATAACTCATCCTTTATACACGGGCACCCCGAGCCCTTTACCCCTTATAGATCCCAACACACATACACACACACACACATATACATATATTTTGTACCTATGCGTATTTATTGCTTTCGCAATGAATTCAAATATTATACATTGTATACACTTCAAATTACACGTTCGGTTTTACACCGTCGTTCGTGCCACTGTTTGGCGATATTATATTGCCGCTCGTATGTATACGTGTACGCAAGTGGCGGACTATCGGCTTCGACGAAGTAATGAATACGGGCGCGTACAGTTCTTCCCACCCCGTGAAATCCTAGAGCAAATGTATTTATATTATTGTTTGCACGGTCTAACGATCTGGCTCCTTTGAATATTCAATATTTTCTCCCGAGAACGCCAACTCGTCTCGTCGGATTTCCGGCGGGAGGGTGAAGAAGAGATATCCGCGTTCGTCCGACGACCGTCCGAATGAACCGTTAAGCGCGAACGCGAAAAAAAAAAAAGTACGCAGCTCACAGGAGAATGACGTGCGGTGATCGTCCATCATCAATTGGTCGCACGCGCGTGACGGACGGATAACGGCGAACGATACGTCGTCAATACGTAATGCGTAGACAACGGTGGTGGTGGTAGCGAAAAATGAGGTGTGGCAAAAATCGTACGAAATAAATCCGGATGATATTTCACGCGGATAAAACTCACGTATACGTATATGTATACATATATGTATAAACACTATCGTAAACGCACAATTTTTAGTAGGTGTCTTTCATTTTTCCGCGAATACAAACGTACGGTTATCGCGGATTGTGACCCACGTAAAAACACATACGATTAATGCACGTAAATTAATAAATGTTAAAACACGAGAACACGTGTCAGAGTCAATAATCACGTGAATAATTTTAATCGGAATGAAGATCTACATTATTTACTACTTGTATCGCAATACAATTTTCACAAAAATAAATGATTGTCAACTGATGATTTGCCTAGAACGTTGTCATACATTTTATTACAAAAACCTCAAAGCATAAATACGTGAATAATACTATAAAATCGTGGATAATTTTAAGCAACGGGTCTTAAAAATCGAACCTTAGTTTCACGTGAACACGTGAAAGCGTGTACACGTGAATAAGAAGCACTACTATTAAACATGATTATAATTAATCACTCAAACGCGTGCAGCAGACATAAAGGCACACACTCGGTATACGATACAAATCTATCGAAACGTAAAAACGTATTTATTCTCATGAGGGCACTCTCATCGTAGTCTTGCTGTTAACCACGACCAAGAACCAACGATTCTCCCCTTTCGTCTACTACCGTATAACACGTTTATTCAAATATATTGTTGTCTCAACACATCTGTATCATCGACCGTATTTCTGAGATTTTCTTACGTCCAAACATTTGCTTGTAAATCTACTGGTATTATACAATAATCTCTGATCGTATGCATCATTGAACTACGTCATAAAAAATTACGATTATGTAAATTGCTCATGCTTACTATAATACGTAATGCGTATACAACATAGATATTCGAGTAGTGCTTAAAGTGTCAAAAAAAGTAAGGGATACTATGATTCCAATACCATTTTTGGCATTCCATGTGCCTTTCTATGAAATCACTAACTGGTTATATGTACGTATATGATATTGTTTGCATCATAGAGTAATTACTCTATGGTTTGAATACACTGTTCCTCGGTATTACTGTCTGTTGCGCCAACGAGACATAGTACTTGATAATATTATAAAATGAAACAATTTTTTTTAAAAAAAAATATGCACCAAAAATTGATAACTTACAACGGAACGATACATTTTAATGTTGGCGATCTTTCTGACCAAGAGCGTACCAGTGAACTTTTCGAAAGAATGTTAAAGGGGACGATTTTCAAACGCCGTGATATGTAGGAAAACCGAAACCCTTTGCGTCCCCGCCCTTTAACCCTGAACAGTGGGTGCACACGCACCGCCGCGGCAAGGAAAAATCAAATAAATAGCACTCACGTGAAACACACATACTTTAGTAGACCCACGCGCATCAGCAGCAGTACATGCGTGCATGTGTGTGTGTGTATGTGTGTATGCGTGTGTATGTGTGTGTGTGTGCGCGCGTGCATGGTGGCATCTTTACGATGTCCGTCCCTAAGTGCAAACCATAGTCGGAAGACTGACCGAGGCCGTAAACAGGAGAGCGAAAGAAAAAAAAATACCTGTGTAATAATATTATATAGACTCTGGACCGTCGTGGCGTCAATATTTAGTGACGACAAGCCGTCATAAATTCGAAACGTATCGACGTGCAGGAAAGAGTGTTTTTTAAAAAAAAAAAATATAAAATAAAGTATACGCGTCATAGCATTATATATGTATTGTACATTCGTACATAATAAAATAATAAATGTATATGTCCGTGTGTCTGTGCGCTTGCGCGCGCATGTGTGTGTGTGTGTGTGTGTGTGTGTGTGTGTGTGTGTGTGTGTGTGCGGTGATCGAACGTAACGCGGTATAAAAACTTCCTTGCGTCCATTAATCGGTACATATCGACAAGCCCACACTACTATAATGTGTGTACAATGTGTATATGTATATGTATAGGTATATCATCCTCAGTGTACGCCCATATAAATGTATATGACACGCGCGAATGTGTGTGTGTGTGTATTGAAATTGTGAACGCACATGAGATAAATCGTCGTTTAAACGCGACGACGACTGTAAACTTCATTAGCGAATCTAAAAGCACACGCGCGATTGTTTATATTATACATTAAACGTACATATATATAAATATAAATATTTTAATTATACGTATAAAATAAAAACGGGGCAGGTACCGAGAAAGTCGACCCCCGCCCGTGATTCTGTGTATCGTTAATATTTTATCTAACCGCATCCGATTGAAGACGATTTTTGTTATTTTCGACAATTTTATACACAACTATTGGTCAAATAAACCTTGAAAATATCCATGTCGTTATATATTAGCATACGGCATCGGCATGAGTTATAGTGTTGAATGATTAAACATAACCGTATAAATAACATGTAAATTATAAACTAAGTTAACAAAGAATAAATGCATAGATAAATTAATAATCAAACTATAACAACAAAATAATAAATAATAGAATAAATAAGTAGGTAGGTAACTAAGTGAAATAAATAATTTAATATTGAAACCAAAGTCTAAGAATTTGATGATTGTTGAGTTAAATTGTTTCATAGGCGTGTATAATAATAATATAATAATATAATATTTTCCAGCAAATAAACGCGTTTTCTTCACCTTCGTGAATACCTTTTAATCCCTCGTCAATTCTTGTTAGAAGACATACCTCGACGATATGTCTCATTGTTTGGACATCTACACAACCACAAATTTGTGACTCATTCATGTCCAATTTGTAAAGTAAGTGATTTCACCCACCATTAACGGTTCTTATTCTGTTCATTGTTTATAATAATGAGCGAAGAAAGTCGTATCATATAAGTTTCTGAGACGGGCCTTCAACCAGCGTTTCTTATTTTTCATTTTCCAGCAGATTTTCCATTGGTTCTCTATGATGTCTTCTATTTCAAGTACGATTCACACTGGTCTTCTAGAATTAAGTATTTTTATCCGGTACTGATAAATGTCCTCGTATACTGGCAGGTTTGGGTTTTGATTTTATTTTATTCAATAAGAAGGGAGTTGATGCTTTTTTTCTGGACAGCAAGAACAATACATAAGTGCAAGAACAGGGAGCCATTGTTTTAGAATATTTTTTGAAGTTCCTGAAATAATTCTCGTAGAATGGTTTAACTGCAAATCGATCTTTTTACTGTGAGTGCTTCTTGTCTAAACCGGAGTACTCCGTTTCCACAGTACACTGCTGCTATATAAACCATTGTCAAGGCTGAAGGTACGTAAAATATTTGCTTTATAGCCCCATGTTGTACACAACAGTTTTGAGATTAAGTTATTCCGCGTTTTTAATTTGTCTTTTAAAACTTCTAGGTGAGATTTGAAAGTAAGGTCTCTGTCCAACTTTTTACCAAGGTACCTGGGGGGAGTTTTTGTTTGGATTTATTCCCCATTCATCTTTACCGTGATTTTTTAATTCGCTTTGCTGTTATTTAAATAAAAGGGGATCGCAGCTAGCTTACATTTAGAATAAGGTGCCAGATTTATAAATATTTTTGAAATTTGCGAGAGCTTTGTCAATAGTTTTTTTTATTTCTTCAGATAACTCATACCGTTTACTATAATTTTCTGAAATCAATATAACATTTTCAATTTTTAACATTGTTAAAATATTTTTAATTAATTTATTCAACGCAATACATATGTTTGAATAAAGAACTGTAAACAGATACTAATGATAGATGAATAATATGTTGGTACCGATTAATATATATATACCTATATTTATATAGGTATATATATATGTATGTACTGTAAAAAATATAGGTATTCGGATTCACCAAAAAACGGAACCTGAAACTTTTAGAAAATAATCGAACTATACGAAATCAAAAGTCATCCTTAGTCTTGAGTGAATCAACATGAATGTAATTGGATTTATGCAACGATGTTTTAAAATAAAAATGTTTCCGTGTTGTAATTCCGCATTAAATCTATTCATAAATGCAGAAGCTTTATAGAATGTTTATTCGACGCTTTAGAAAATGTAAGAAAACTTGAAAATGTTACATCTCGTTTCAGTCGTTACTACCGTCAAATTTTTTAAAACTCAGGTGTGCACAAAAAAAAAAAAAAATAGGAATAATTTGTTGATCTGTCAACATCTGTTGTATAATACATTTAGTAAATATAAATTATATTAATTATTAGTAAAATGGTTGTAATTATATTGTAAATGATATGTAATGTGTAGATTTTTTCTTTTTTATTGAGTTAAATTTTTACTCACTTTTACAGGTATTATATGTACTCCATAATATTTTATATAAAAGGCTTATCTTGTACAAAATCTGATACGTAAGGTTATATATGTACATATTCCTTTGAAAACATTTAAGTCTTAAATGAAAAAAACCGCAGTTTTTTTTTAATATATGTTATCGCCTACATACGAGCATATAAAACATATATATTATGTAGGTACTCGGACACTGTTTATAGTTTTTCGTAAAACGCGTTTTCTTCAGCCGAAGAGGTGTTTGTATTCATAATCTCTCTCGTGTATGTCTACAGCGCATATCGAAATATCCTTTCACGTACGCCATATAACATTATATATCATTTCACTTTATGTTTGTACGCATACATACCTACATTAGCGGGCTGACCGTTGGGGCTTATACGAGTACATATTTTTATCACGCAGTCGTGGTCACAATCGGTGGACCGACTAATAAAGCCACAGACACACAGATATACGCGCACACATATAAACAGACTCACACACACGCATAACTAAGCGCGACGAAATTGTTGTAATCCGTTGATATACGTACGTACCACGTGGTTGCAAAACCTTGTTCTGTATTCACACTCAAGCTTTTGATATTGTAATGTTGAATAACACTTTATTTGTGATTTACGTTTATGTAGTACGCGTTAATTGTTAAGACATATCTCGATATAGAACACGTCGTCCAAAACTGTTTCGGTTTACAGCTTTTCAATACGGTTCCGACCTTCGTACGGTTGACGTGTATGCTCGTTTTTTCCGTCTCATTACTAATGTAAGTACTCCTTCTTTGAGCTCCCAACACGATGTAATATATAATTAACGAAACATATGTTTTTAAAAATTAAGTGAGCTTACATTATAACTACATAGTAGACGTGTTATACTCTACGAGTATGTGTCCGATAAGTACCAAACACACGCTACGCATTCTTGTAGTGATCACGTGTAACCTATACGCAGAGCGAACCATGTTTTAGGAAAAAGTTAGGTTACTCGAAAACAATATATATACATATATATATATATATATATATACGTATGACGGTCATACAGTTGGCTGCCATAGTTACTTGTCATCCGGAGTTCATTGCAGAAATTGTATACTCTAAAAATGATTAAATATTTTATTGGTAACGCGCTCGATAAAAGAATAAAAGTCTCCCCTTTGTCGAGTCGAATCTGCAGTGACTGTCACAAGAACGGTAGCAATGACAACATAAATTATTATATCAACTGTAATATAATGCGGATTGATTATATAGGTAGTTGTTTGATATTTTAATTGGACAACGGTGAGAGCTCCAAAAATTTCACATTGTAAATCGGTATGAATTTGTAACCGTTAATGGTACGCTAAAAATAGTTAGTGTGTAAATCGTACACAAAAAAAAAATATGTTGAAATCATTTGAAACAAATAGATGTCAGTAGTATATTTTTTAAAATTTTTTTTTTATTTGAAAATCAAGGCTTCGTCCGAGACTTATTATTACTCAAAATGTATTAAATAATCCCGAAGACTGTTACGCAGCAGATGCGGAATCATTAAATCCGTAATAATATAGGTGTATTCTATAGCGCAAATGACCACGAGTGCTCGACAAAATCTTCCGGCCTGATAAATTCGTCTTCTATTTTGAATGTTCGAACAAATCTGCAGGGATCACAGGACGACGCATATTATACGAACGAAATAAACTTTCGGTGGAACCGTTTCGAGTCAAACATTTATCCCCGTAAAACAATATAATCTATCCCAATAACTTTCGAAGGACAAATCATGGTTTATAACAAAACTCGAAATGAAATTCTATAGCTCGACAGATTTTGATAGGTTATATACATATTCTTATTATTATTATTGAGTTTAATAACGAGCAAAGAAAATACTTTAAAACGACGTTTAAGATGTTTTCCAAATTTCAGTAATTATGGTATCAATGTTGTATTATTTTTGAAATAATAGAAGTATTTTTTTTTTTTATAAAAAATTCAATTTTAAATATTATTGGTATAATTATTATGATAAATTTAAATTTAATAATTACGCACTGTACTATACGTATAACGTTGTCTATTACTCATTAAAGGCCGAATGCCAGGACGCCTAAATAATTAAATTAAAAAAAAAATTCCAATCAGTGGCATATTTGCAAATATTATACTAAACTAGTATTTTATACCGATTTCGAAAAATAATGTCGTGTTTGGTTAGTACACTATATATATATGCAAGAACAACGTAACTATTATAAACGAAAGGAAATATTTCCACGTTGTAACATTTTTTCTATGATCATTTTTTTGGACACGATATAATAATCGATTATTAATAAAATAATACGGATATTTAGATTATTTGGATATACGTAGAATGTTTAACAAGAAAACGTTGGTGTGACCGATGTACGTGGACAAAATATCTCAACGTTTAAAGATACATTAAATCCTGACAGAACACCGTAGGTATGCAGTGCCTCGATAATATTGATCTCGCCACACTATCGGTTTTCTTTTTTTTAAAACTACGATGTTGCTATAAATCATCACTACAATATGAATATTGTGTATATAACCATTTTATTAAGTTGAAAAGCTACTGATTACTTTCGGGCCCAATGCCAAGCTGTGCTCGATCAAGTCTTGATAAGAATATAATGCGGCACCGTCGGCACTCCGTATACTTGACATATTTTATACCTAAAACGGCGCTATAAAACACATTTCTAATCAGTTATTTTGACAGGAGATCTTTCCTCTCGTAAGACCCTTTTACAATGGTACATATTTTCTTAAGAGGATTGTCGATTCCGATGGGTTGTGATTTATAAATAAAACCACCGTTTAAAATTGTATTACAATATTATAATGACATTAATTGTTTGAAAGTTGTACTACAGACCGACCAGTTTTCTAAAAGCTAACGATAAAAAATAAGATTGACTTGCGCGTTACAGACTGCAGTTAACACGAAATATGATCGGGTATATAATGTATAGTAGATATAGGTGCTTTATGCGTACTATAAATTATAATAAATTCTTTTACCAACTAAAATCGCGTCTCTTTTACTATTGAAATATACTGACAGGTTTTATGAAATACGACGACAGTATACGCATTCGATTAAAATAATTATATTTGATTTATACAACGATATCCTCGTGTAAAATGTTTAACTCGGGTTATGTCCTTAGGTTAGACAACGTCGCTCCATACCGACATATGTATTCGTATAGGCATAAAAAGTATTTGATTTATCACGACACCTTTGCATTGTTATCTGGTTACGTGGGTTACGCGACTACCTAGCTCAAAGAAACCTCATCGTTTTTCCGTCGTTCCGACCCCGTGCACACAAAACCTGCACGTATGTATGTGTGTATGTCAGCGAGTGTGTGTGTGTGTACTCTGCGCGTGTATGGGTGCTAAGAAGTAACGTGTGATGGCTTTTCGTGACGGAAAAACACCTGTGAGCTCGACAAAGATCGTCTACGAGACCCGGTATGGTCTAAAGTCACCATGCGTTAGTTCGGTGAAAATATTATACCAAATTTGGGACGCGTCGTAACGCATCTGGTGGAACCTATGGACCGAAGGAACGGTTTCGAAAAAACTGTCATCGAACGAATGAGATTTGCTACTAGAAAAACCTGCGGCGAGACATTAGATCAGAGTGTTTGTCCTATATTTGTTTTATTTCAAAACTCGTACACCACGAATTTTACTACAACAGAGGTACGACCATTTAAAGAGGACCGAATAAGTTCCAGAAACCGTTAACTCAAGGTCGAAGGGAAGATAGAATAATTTTAGTCGTCGTATGAATTCCGAACTATCGTGCGTAAACAAATTCTAGAAATCAACCAATTTCTGGTGAACATACTCATTACTCTTTCGGTCACTCTTCAAGTATTAAAGTGTACTTAGGTTTTTATTTTTTCGCGCGAGAAACGTTCTAGATTTACGTACGTATTACACGCCACATAATGTAACAATACTATTCATTTTTATTATTGCGACATTTTGGATTTTCGATATGTGTAGAGACTCGTATAATATATTAATGTTGTACGTCAAAAATCGCGGTCTGATTTTTGTTTAAAATGAGCATAAATACACAGACACACACACACACACACACATTGTTGCTTTGTGGTACATATACACTTATACATGAAGACTTTATTCATGTTGGCAAATAAACATTCATTGTCTCTCCAAAAATTGTACCGTCTTACGTCGTATCGTAATTTATTGTTATACGCTTGTAAAAAAAACTGAGCATTCCCATATTTTGCGTACGGTGATACTTCAATTTTTCAGTTAGTATATTAAACATTCGATGTTTTTTTTTTCTTCGCGTTACTATAATGTCTCTTAAATTTGTATGAAAATTTGTTCGAACACAATGAAACCTTATAACGTGTAGGCATATTGTATAAGATATATATTCTATGCGTAACGATGTATTACGTGTATTTATGTATGCTTTTGGTTACCTATGTATCTATATGAAGTACCTTTATTACATATTATTATTTATTATATTTACTGTAATAATTATATTATACGTGAATTGTTTTGCCATTTAAAAAAAAAAAAACGTACGTGAAATAATAAAACATAACGTTTATCTGCGCACAAAAAATGTATTTATTTAAAATGTTAAATAGTCGATATAAGAACTTTATTAACAGCGTTATTGGTGATAAATCAAAACTTTATGATAATATTTGATTGGGGTTTCACAGAAAACATGCATGTAATATTTTATTTATTACTCTTAGGATGTGCAATAAAATAATTGTATATACATGTGTATAATATATAAATCTCTAGTTAAAATGGCTATTCAATGAATCCATATGACATTTTTAGGGTTGGTTATACTGTTTATCATGCAGTAATGCATATTTGTATACACATTTTAATTACTCAAATATATTTTATTTATTATTGCTTTTTATGTTTATAGTTGTCATGGTCGAAAATAACGCAATTAATTATTTTTTTTTCACTTATATAAAATATTATTAATTCCAACGAACAACTAGAATGATTTTTCTGTGTATAACTGTTTTGGTGTATTAATATTATTTTTTTTTACTCTATTCAGATAATGATGTTGAAGATAAGATGTTGGAATGTAATACATCGGTAAATGATTGTAAACATATTATGTGTATATGGTGATCCTATTTGATATTCAAAATTAGTAAACAATCAACTCACGATACAACGAAAATCTCAATATAATGAATGAAACTTTTGATTCCTTGAAAATCTTGTGGTACAACGAAAAATTAAATGTATTTTTGTTCTCTCGACGAAACGAAGATCTTTTGGTCAAAGCTTTTTTTGTAACTTTTGAGCTCGATATTACTCTTTGGAGTGCTTCGCAATCTTGATTTTTTTAACGAAAAAATTCTTCTTATAATTCGTCTTAAATTATCAACAGAAATATGACATTGACGACAGTGCATTTTGTAACAACTCTATTGAATGGGCAAGCCAATGCGACTTAAAAAAAAATTAAAATTTACTGATTTTTAAAAATAAATAAATATATATATATATATATATATGTAATTAAATAATTACTCGTGTATGTATGTATTAATTATTTTAATTACATACATCTCACTTTGTATATGTATAAATACACATGTACCTTTGTAACTTTGTATTATTAAATGAAAATTAATATCTATTTTTAGTGTGTTGATTAACATTTTGAATTTTCTTTTAAATCTCCTTGAAACGAATTTTTTTTTTACGTTTTTGCTAAAATTAAATAACACTGTTACTAACTTTCGATGTTTCAAAGTTTTCCTCGGGCCCTTGAAATTCGTTATATCACGACTGTATTACAATGTGGTACAATCATCGTTTGTGTCATTTGTAGCAGCAGTCTTCTGAATAAAAATATATGCATATTATTCAACGTAATACTGACCAAAAATCAAGCGATGTAACACGTAATATTATTGTTTATTACGTTAAACCGCTTAGCACAAACATCGTTTAATTGGTCACCGGACTAGTAAGAACATTAAATATTTTTAAAAAAAAAATTTTTTTTTAGTTGTTTTTTTTGAAATTTTCAAAAACCGTTCTGTGATAACCGTTGGAGAAATTCGGCTGAGCCAGGCGACCGTGTTATGAACACATATGCCTGTAATACAGTAAAACTTTAAAACTAAATCGCTCGGGACCAACAAATTTTTACAGTTATAGGCTAGCTGAAAAACGAAAATTTTTTTGAATGTATACGCGTTAATTTTCAAAACTAAAATAATTTTTAATCATACAAATATTTTCCGTCTTGTAAGAGGTCCGATTTTAAGGTGGTTTAACCGCATTACAATTCACGTGGCTTATTCATCCATCGTGTTTTTTTGAACGCACTCGAATTTTCCACCGGTTATTTTTCTTCTTTTTTTTTCGTTGATTTATTTCTCGGACCGATCGTTCATTACGTATACTTGTACGCGTATGAAAAGGATTCGCACGGACGTACAGAACGGTGACGCGGTGCCAGTGGCAGTATGGCAGTAAATCGTTTACCATTAGCAGTGTACATTTTTATTATAATCTCAATATTCTCTTTTCTAACGCATCCTTGTGTACATGTTATATAAACGCGATAATGTTGCGTTGTGCATTCGTCGTTTTGTATGCGCTTATGGCTCGTCTGTGCCAGCCGTCGACGACGACAATAACAACAATCAATTGGAGATTGTTGTGTGAGGGCATATTATTATTATTTCATAGTAAATGCGAATATGTGCAGTGCGTGTTGTGCGAATAGACAGGACGGATAGTCGTTGTTCGGCTAAAGAAGGAGTGAATAGGACGTGTACGAGGGACTAGTGAGTACACGGGAGGGACAGAGAGAGAGCACGTGAACTGTGGCGACGGCGATGGGAAGAAACGCGTCGACGACGCGGCCCGTGGACGCATAAATCGTGAGGTTGGCAGCGTATGACGCTTTGGGTCGTAAATTTATGAATTACGAGGGCACGCCACCGTGTACACGATATACACCGTCGTCGTCGTCGTCGTTGTTGTGTACAGCAGTGAATGCCGGCCAATCCAATATGATAATTACCAAAAAATTGCGCTCCGTGTGTATGCCCCGGGTGCTCCCGAGGCGAGGGGTAGAAAGGAATGATATGGGGTCGTCGCAGCAGCGTCCGTGTGAGAGAGGAGGGCTGAAAGACGACGGTGGTGTTGGTGGTGGCGGCGGCGGTGGCGGTGTGCGGAGAGATAAAAAGAGCGGTAATTTATGGGCTAGCGGATCGAGTCGAGAGAGGATCCGACACGACCAACAAAGGAAGAAGTTTCGACCGCTGCCGGTGGAGTTTTGCACGGGTTTCGTCGGTGGCGGCGGCGATCTCGTCCTTCCTATAATGCCGCGGAAAGGGGTCCCCGCAGGCGCGCGAGCGGCTCATAAATTTGTCACTTTTATTGTGTTGCCCGTTATGCGTGTGTGCCCGTGTCGCACGGTGTGCGTCCGTCCGTGTGCGTGAGTGTCTGTGTGTGTGAGTGTACATAGGCGTGCGCAGACTTCGATTTCCGGTTGAGCTTGAAATCATTTTAGCCCCTTTTATCCCTACCGATAAGGCTTACACTGATTATCTTTTTTCATTCTGCACATAAGTCATGTGTGATAACAGATAAATATAATAATGCGTAACATTAAAACTTGTGTACGTCGTAACTAATATACTCGTATTATATTCCATACGTTGTAACAGTGATCGAGGTTCTCGACAACACTGACATTAGGAAATAATATCAAAACTTACGTACACGAATATTTATGTCGTTTATTATGCACGTGCGTGTACTTCTGCCATGTTCGTGCAGAGAAAAACTTGTTAACCAAACCACGATCCGTCTAATTTTAAGAAGCGTTCAACGATTTTCATTTGAATGGTTTTTAAGGTATAATTATTGGTATAGCATAATTTTTTTGCCAATTATTACACCTCGTATGTGTGTAGGTATACTTGATCCATTCAATATATCCAATATTAGTAGTTACACAATTACGCTATAATCCATATATTCTGTTCTATAAAAATTCATACGACATTCGATTTTAAATACTGCACGGCCTTAATAATTGCATTGTAAATTAATATAACAAAACAGTTTTTATGCACAATCTGTCTCATTTACATTTCACGCGTGGTCAATATTCAATGCTATATTATATGACACACTCAGAAAACGCACATGCATGAAACACGGTAGATTATCGAGAGCATATCCAACCGGTTTGGTTAATAGAAAAAGTTATATTTTAATGGATTTTATCAATTTATTTTAATCATAATTATAGTCAATCGTGGTCAAACACGTACACGGATTAGTGGAAAAGAGATTGTCAATCACTTCGTCTTAAGAGTTCAATAACATTTTCGATATTAACAAATAATGTTCATTAAATTTTCACAAAATCAAGTCGTATAAAATAATTATAAACAGATAATTAAAAAGTTATTCAATATTTACCGCATTTGAAAGACATTTACTGAACTGCTGACGCGTGTATGCATGATTGCGTTGATTAGCGAAAGGTATAATGCTACGCACGGTCGAGTATTTATAAAGAAAAAAAGTACAAATCTGCAGTGATCTATAGCCTTCGGGTTTTATATAATTATTCCACTCGGTAGGTCGACATGAGCCACCTAAATTTTAAATCTTAATTATGAAATATTTGTTTCTCAGTTTTTGATCCGTGATTCGGGCGTATACCGCATGATCAAATCGTCTGATTAAAAATCACTCGTAGGATTTACTTTCGTGGACCATCGCAGTATATGGTCGACTTATTAATTAATTCGTTTTCTGTACGCGCAAGTTTTTCAAAAAATATTCGTTTCACAATATCATTCTAGTCGCACGTGCACGGATGTCATACGACTATTACACGTAAATTACGAATCCCTTACCCGCGTACATCATTATTATGTACAAATGCTCCGGTCTCACATTATTATATTATATATTTTATTCTGAAAGTTGTCGTCGTGTTTGGTAATTATGATTTAAATTGTCGGCAATTCTATTGCTCACGCGGGGGCCGCTGTGCGCGCGTATTGTATTTGTGTCGTCGTTAATATATTATTCCGAGGGTAA
Organism: Sipha maydis; assembly: GCA_034509805.1. Classification (NCBI taxonomy): domain Eukaryota; kingdom Metazoa; phylum Arthropoda; class Insecta; order Hemiptera; family Aphididae; genus Sipha; species Sipha maydis. The sequence goes on from JASXSY010001662.1 coordinate 86,950, forward strand.
CAGATAAAAAGAAAAAAAAAAGTCGTTCTGAGGGTCTTTTTTTCGACAGATTTATTTCGTCTTAAATCTATTGCGCTGCTGTTAAGAGACGGGACGTCCAAAAACCGCCTGCGAGTTGGGAAACAACGGCGCCGAGCATTAAATATTTCACCGGGCTCCAGCTATAATTCTCCGCCACCAGAATCTTGTGGCCTAGTGGAGCTCGGTGTGCAGGAGGAGGGTACGGGAGAATGGATCATGTCGATGACAGGGGGAGGGGGGATATAAATAAAAAGAAATCGGTCGTTTTCTCTTATATTGTGGGCACATTCAGATTTTGATCGTACTTATAATTTTATAATTCGTGCCAGAAAGAATCGCGCGCACATACACACACATAGTAAACTCGACGTGGCCTACTACTGTAATATTGTCTCTGTCGAGTGCGGATCGTACACGTGCTACGTGCGTAAACGTCGCTGGAAATTTTGAACGCGCGACGTTTGTTCACGAGAAAATATTTGTCTAATTTAATTTTGGATTTTTTTTCTACCGTTCGCGACGTACGGGCCAGGTCTTGTCCTCTCCTGCTCCTTCACGTCATCCTGTCGCCCGCCACCGGTTGCGTCGTCTCTTCGTCGTAGTCGTCGTCGTAGCCAGGCGCGTTCGGGTATATAATTCAGCCGAGACAACATTAATAAATTAACCGGACTAATTCCTGAAACGCGCGGCGCGTTCACACACACATACACACACGCGCACACAGACGCACACGGACACATACCGAATACACGAGTGCACAGACAATAGAGAGTTAATCCACACACACGCAGTTGGCGCGCGCGTCTTTCAAACTTAAAATGTCCGGAATGTGACACGGACCCGAGGCGGAGCGCCCATTGTTCTTTAGTGCCGTATAAAACTTGTGCGCAGAACGAGCGAGGGAGATTGGTTCCCGGAGTGGAGGAGTCACGGGGATGGAGAAAAAAAGCGGTCGCCGCAACGAAAACAATAATATGAAATAAATAAAACGACGTGTTCCGTGTCGTTGATAAATCAAACGGTCGGTTCTCGCGCGCGGGCGACTACGCGTTTGATGTCATAATAATCGTCGTCGAACCGCTTGCAGGAGCGGCAGCAGCAACCCGTGACGGCGATTTCGGTCTTAAGGACGTCGTCGAAAAATTGCGAATTTAACTTCCTGTGTACGTGCACGAATACAGAGTTCGTATACAGAGCGTTTATTTTATACTTTCGTAGTTATTTACTGCAGAAAAACGGCCAACGCGCGCTCGTCGTCATCGTCGTCGTCGTCACGGTCGAACGGAGCTTTTTTCTATCGGACGATATTTCCCCGATAGTTTTCTAATGGGTTTTATTGCGGTTCGATAAACAGCATTTGTTTTACGCACATAACACACATTCACACACACACACATATATATATATATATAATATTGACACACAAACATGACTTCCTATTTCGAAACAACGCGACGAAAAAAAAATTATAACATATACATACGTGTGTGTTTGTATACGATTTCACATAAATAATATATTCACTGACGTCGGCACGTCGCAATAAAGTATTGCCGAGCGATACGCAGCACTATAATACTTATATATATATATATATAAATACTGGATATTTTGTATATGCGTTGTATAATGTCTTGTGTTTAACGTCGAGTGGCATTTAAATCAACGCCGCCGCAGATCACTCGGACTCCTCCATTTCAAGGATATCGCGCGCATTTCTATGGGATTTATTGAAATAAGTGTATGTATGTGTGTGAGTGTGTTTGTGTGTGTGTGTGTGGGATGTGTGTAATAAATTCAAAACACTGTTGTACGGTTATAATAATAATAATAATAATAATAATAATAGAACGTAAACCGGTCTAATCATATTATATACATATATGCGACGCGTTTCTTCGACAAATCAATGACAGGGCGTTTTACATATACATATACGATAAATACTCATATGTGAAAACGCTATGGCAACTGACGCGTGAATGCGTCTCCAACCGATAAACCAATTAAATAAAAACACGCGTGTACGTATACCAGTCCAATCGCCGAAGGTACTCTTTACTTTTCGGCTTTAGAATGATTTCAGAGGGTAGGCTACAGGGTGTAGAGCTTATGCTAATTCTTGTTTTCAGTATTACACATGTCTGAAAAATACTATCGCAACAAAAAATTTCAACGCATGATTGATTTTCTACAAGTATAATTACACATTTAACTTGTAAATATCTTGCTTAATACAATATTAAGTCAAAAACTGACTGCCCTTGACTACTCGATGGTGTCAGTTTGACATTCGTGTTTCGAAATCGCATCACCATAATATACAAAGGTTCCTAATCCAGGCACACCGCACGACTAATATATATATACATTACCAGTTACATCAGTCATATACATAGATGTATCCTTTGAGTGTCACCCATCGGTGGTGCACTGCAGTGTTCACACCATATTTCAAGAACCAGAGCGAGGGCGACCGTTGTCTTTTGTGATTTTACAAAATATGTTATCTCGATCATGCACAATGAAACAATTTAAAATAGAACAAGTCCAGTGTGCGGCTATTACGTAATTTCACAATTTTCAATTTAATTCTTATAGGACTGTGATTAGATTACGGTTAGCGATTGCGCACAAGTACTCGGAGTTTTTCGGTAAACAATAGCAGTTATCAAAAATAAAGTACAGATATTTCTTACATATGACCTTGAATCGGCGAAATCAATTTTATAATAAAACGAAAAAAAAATGTATCAACCTACATATTAGGTAATTATCAAATAATAACATGGAGAAGTGTTTTAATTAATTTTAACATTCAAGAAACCCTTTTAAACGTTGATCTCGCCCCCGAGTAAAATCGTATCGTGCGTACTGCGAGCTATTTAGCTATTTCATTTTGCACAAATGCTAGTGTGCAGGGGCGTTAAACACACGTGTGCAGTAAGTCGTATAATTATATCGTCGCGTTTATGCGTTTGCTTGACGGTTACGGCAACAGAGTACATAATATAATAATTCCTCTAGTTGGGCTCGCTCATCGCATTCATTTTATATTAATACAGAAGAACATGCACGGTGGCCCAACGAATCTCAAAACACAGCTCGGCCTACACACCATTGTGGACGGGCACATAAAGAACATATTTTTCATTTGGGATTATTATCATTTTAACTATACGTTTATTTAAATACGCGGTCGATTATCCGTAACGTGTTTACTCGTGATTGCTATTGCAGAAGATACTCGTAAGGACGTTAGCACGTTTGTAGCATTCGTACAAGGTATTTGTTCCATCATGTGACATCATTAATACATGCGTGTTAACGGTTTTAAAATTAATCACTATATAATGTGATTCGGTAATTTAGGTGATTAACTCTACGTTGTTTCCTTTCGAAGTATTATGTATTCAATGTTCTTTTTTTTTATACATTTTTATACAATTTCTTATACTAACGTTGGTTAATCTGAGAGAAAAAAAAATAGATTAATAGGTTAAATATGCATGTACTTTATATATTATAGAGTTCGAAGAAATAAGAAATACTCGTATGTATAATATTGACAATTTTTCTACAACATTACTTGTTAGTAAATAAAGACCAGGAACGAGTTGGAAATCATTAAATTCTTGCCTGTTGAGTAGAATATGTGTCAATAATCACTTCCCCATTAATGTTTCTATAATTAAAATGAAATTGTTTAAATATTGTTTATTGAAATAGCGCTTTAATCCGATTATTTATCAACAAGCTACTTTATACGTTTTAAACATTTACAGTGAAATAAAAGTATAAAACAATGATATCCAAGTATCAAGTTTCAAGTTGTACTTTAATTATTACAAAGTAAAATCGAATATTTCTATTTCTATGGAAATTTAATTTAATTTATTACACTTAGAAGTTAATAAATATAATTTGTTTTAAACGTGATTAAGTACTTTGTAAAAATGTTCACGTAATGTTTGTTGTTCTATGACAACCGAGAATTTCATCACAACTAAACCTAGTTTAATTACATTTTACGAGTATAGTATTGGAATGGCAATTAACGGCGGAGTCAATAGTACCTATATGTACCGACATTTAAGTTTCTAAAAATAAAAAAAACAACAACATTCACACATTTCTACATGCGTATAGAATGTCATTGTGTAATTTTTTGTGCCCTACCCCCCGTCTCTTCTCATGCCGAGTGAACCGAAAACACATTAAAAACAATACTCTCAACAGTTACGCGCGCGGTGGTTACAATCGGCGGGATATCGGATCGGAATGAAACCGGTTGGCCATACACAAACTTCTGCAACAGTACTCGCGGATAGGAAGAAAGAACAATTGGCGACGATGAGAATTAGAATTTTTTGTTAATAATTGCGTTTCGAGAAACAAAACGCCCCGGGGCAAACCAGTTGTGAGCTGTACGCAGTGTAGACTGTGGCGGCGGCGGCGGCGGCGACGGTCATGCAGAAGGGTTGAAATGTCGTACGCACATACACACACACGCACCACTCGTGTACAAAGATTTGAACGAGGGGTGCATCGCGGTCGCTCTACATTGTATTATTGTACATACCTATATTATATATACCTGACGCCCGAGGATTACACGAAGGATTTATGTCGCGCTTCGAAATCCCTCTTTGGGCAGCGGCATCGCGGTGGCTCAGGCATCGGGAGAGACCACTCGAGACGGGTAACACCCCGTCGCCGACGATAATTAAACTATAATAAACCTTCTCGCGATTATTAAATATTCAACGGGTTTCGTATGTGTGTGCCCGTGTGTGTGCGTGTGTATGTGTGTGTGTCTGCATGTGTGTGTGTTGCGCGCGCGCGCACTATTATATATTAAACATATTGTTATATTACTATTATTATTATTATTAAAATTATACGCGTCGCAGTCATTGTGCGAATGGTAATTTCACATAAAGAATTATAACGGTGGCGACGTATGCGTTTTTAATGGATCAAGATTCCCCCTCCCCTTTCCCACCGATCGTACTTGCACTCACCCTCGTGCGTGCCCTCGTTCTGGCTGGCTGTCTAGAGGTTTTTCGCTGGAAGTTAACGGTTTACTCTGCGCTGCATTACTGTTGGAATAACGAAACAGAAAGAAAACGTTTTAGGGACTCACAAGTACGAAGTTAGTGAACGTCTGTTAAAACATTGGGGTGACGTACAGTGTTTCGGCGCTCGCGATATTCTTATAGAGGAACTGTCTGCATGACTAAGTACGATTTTCGGGTACCTATATATACGAATAAGTGTGTAGTGTGCAAACTGCACGGTGGCACATTTTGGCAAGACTTCAATTAGTAGTTGTATAGTTAGTGTAGTAGACGTTTCGCTATATCAACACTAATTTAATTAGTTTCAACATTAGTCGTAATTTCAACATTATCGTTACACCGTCTGATATAATTATTTTATGCTCAACAATTTGAATTCATTTGTTTATTCTATACATTCATATTTGCATGTATTCGTCTATACACCTATATATTTGTAAAATTAATATGAATTATTATAATAAATCAGACGATATTTCACTATTTTAATTCAGAGCTGTTATACTCGTCCTGAACCTTAGGTTGAAAAAAAGCACAATCATTGCATATTCTAATGATATTTATTCTTATTTATATATTCTATATTAATTTACATTTACGTGAATCGGTTATCATTAAAATCAACATATTAAACAAAATAAAATATTTCCTAGGAAATCTAAATTTTTTTAATAAACATTTAAAGTTGAAAATTGATGTAAAAACAGTAAACTCGGTGAAAATCGTATAATAATTTATTAAAACGTTTATAAAAGTAAATCCTGAATCACGACAGGTATGTTAATATATGAGTAAGGTGTAATTCAATTTTCAAGTATTAATATCCAAAAATAAAATTTTTATTATGTAAAAACTTTCAACAAAAGATATATTTTCAAAGTTCTACATTTAAACCAAAAATTGCTAGACTTTATTTGAAAATTATATTTCATATTATTTTACATTACCTACTTCAAAAAATAATCATTTTTGTTTATTCGAGGTTCTCAATTTTCTTGAGATGACGTAATGTTTCATAATCATTGTTAAAAGATACATCTTCTATATCTTCTTTGCTCATTAAAATACGATATATTGTATTTGTTACAAGGAGAATCGGAATTGTATCACCCTTTGGCATTCTTCCTCTATATGCGTTACATCAGCCGACGAAATTTTATCATTAACTATCCGGTCAAAGGTTCTACAGTGTCATTCGTAGTGACGTTCCGACAGTTTCCACATATCTCGAAAACTCCTGAAGTTCTTGAAAACCTTCGGTTTTTCCGTTACCATTGTCAACGAGTGACTCGGTAAAGACGAGCATGTTTGACGGCAAATCGTTTTAGATTAGCGCCCCTCGCAGTTCTGAAAGGTTCCGGTCAAAATTGTGTACACCGACGCACGTGCGCATGAGCCAGTCGCCGGACGAAGAGTCTGCGTGTGCACAATTGTTTACTTTTGAACCATAATTTTGTCGAGTTAGAAAAGGTATTATTTCTCTGTCGTATAATTCGTATGACTGCAACGCAATACCGATCACCTCCTAACAGCTACGTCTCAGCTTGACCGTTTACGTGTACCGAAAACCATCGGGTACTCGAAAAACGTTGGTTACCCGCAAAAATCGGGTAGTACCCGGATATACTGGTACCCGGGTATCCGGTTATCACTCGCATCAAGACAAGAGCACTAGTGCACGTCCACGGTCTTTTTCACGGTTCTGCATTCGACGTGGACGACGGACGAGAGCACTGCGAACCGCTGAACGTGCACGTGCGTCCATCGTTGCCCTGGTAGCTGAAGAATTATTTATTGGGGTCGACCGTTTCTTGGGGACGACGCGCTTGCGGGCGACACACGCGCGGCGGCGGGTGAACTTTTGCGGATTCTCCGACATCGGACACTTCAAAGCGCCCCGCGGATTAACTCGTTTCCCTTGGCCGTGGTGCCGCACGCCATGGCCGAATAATACAGATTTATCGCACGCCAAATGCGATCTTATCTCGTCATCTGCGTTGCGCTAGCGAGCGGTCAAAACCCCTTTTATTTGTTTAACGCCGCGATGACTTTGCCGGAGACGTACAAAAGTTTAACTCCGAAACCGCATCCGTTCCGATCCTATTCCACCACCTCCACCATGACTACCCACCGTCGTACATTTACTCACCGCTCCTGACCGGCTCTTTCTTTCGTTTTTATCTGTTAACCGACTTACCTTTGTCCCGCTGCACACCGACTTGAATATACGCGCGTTATTGTCTATTAAGTTCTATACGCTTTTAAAATACTAAAAGAAAAACTCAATTATATATTCAAAAATTAATATACTTACCGTCATTGTATAGTTAAAATTAACATTTCATGAGGTTTCCTCGTATTGTCGAGTATTAAGTGTTAAAAAATATAATCTTATTTTATTAAAGTACAAAATCTAATATTAGTAGGAATTATGCAGCAGCTGGCCAATTCCTGTACTCCACCAAATTAAGAATTTTATTGTTTTATATTTTATTGTCAACGTGTGTACTATCGTGCCAAAAACGAAAACTATCACCATTATTACTGTACGTCTAAACGTGAATAAAAATGTATACACAAAACTACCAAATCAATAAATCTAGTTAATTTAGTGCAATAAAAATTGTTATCTATCTCATACATTTCCTTTTTATCGGCCAGGCGAACCCTCCGAAGTAAAATTTATAAAACGGTCATTCTTACATCCACTACAGTGTCCCTTATTTATAAGTATTGCTAGGTGCCGGGTTAAGCGCCATACAAGTTGTGTGCTGTCACCCATTCAACCACTTTTTTTGATTTTAAATACTATAGTTTTAGACTGGACAAACATTATGAATATCTTTCACCGTGGACTGGACCGAGTGACGTTAAAATTACACGGTATAATTGATAAAATATTTTTTCATTTCGTAAAAACTCGGTAATATCTCGTTTTCGTTAACATTTCTGTCCTACCATGTCAATTACACCAAGGGTCCTAATGACACTCCATAATCTACCTCTAGATAATATCAAATACTGTTCGCGCGATCTTGGGTTGCCCGTAGTCGTTTCACGTGAATGTATTACGTTATAGTTAATTTTCCGAACACTGTTTTCATTTATGACGCGTAACAGTAACATTTTTAAAGTGACGCGCAAAGCGTATTGTGCTGACGTCATACGTGGGCAACGAAAAACCCACCCGCTGGACGTGCATTCGACAAGGCCAAAGCCGACCGGCGGCGACGCTGTTGACAACTTGCCGCACGAACGCTGCAAAAAGCTACTCCGGTGCAACTGCACGTGCAGAGCGGCGTGACGGATACGACTGCACCGTGACTGAGTCAGTCTACAAGTGAAACGTGAGAGCGAAAGGCACAGGCGCGCGCGTACGCTGTACTACACCTGTATGTTCCGTGTTAATAAATTACTGTTTGCGTACACCGTATAGGCGTATAGGATACTAGGAAAACGCAACACGTGCATGTTCGCTGTTCATCAACCAGGTGAAACTCACCATTTCTCTCTCTCTCTCGTTCTAAGTTATATATAAAATAGTAGCACTCGAATAGTCGGCCGAGACAGTGAGGAAATTTTTCGGTTCACGCCCTCTTGATTTACGGTCTTCGTCACCCTACATCGTGTGCTTTGTTGCGCGTACCGAACGGATGGACGAAAAGTAGGCGAGCCAGGAAATCGGAGGTGGGAAGGGTAGGAGAAAGTATGTATAGTTAAAATTTTACAGCGGCAATAATATATATATATACACGTATAGATATAATAAAGGTACTTGTATGTATATACTTGACGCTCGCACTGTCTCTCTTTCTCTCGTGGACGACAACGCGTTCGGACGCAATAAATCGCGGTCGATCGGAACCGCCCTGGCTGCAGCGCCGACCGTAATATATTAGCACGTCGATTGGCACCGGGTAGCTTTTATTATTATCATTACAACGTGTATTATTATGGTGGTGTGCAGCACAGGTGCGTTACTCATTACTGTTACCAGCGGAATTACAGGAAAAAAAACGAGAGACGGACAGTCGCGGCACATCATACGCACGTGTGATACTTGATGATACGTTGTACTCGTATCGCGTTGCACCGGAGCAATTGGCGACGAGGGTCGCGCAGGAGGTCGTGGCTGTAAAACATGATCGCGGCATTGAAATCACAAGTCGCCGGGGACGGCCGGTAACCTGGATCGATTTCTCGTGAAAAATATCGCCGAATTCCTCCAGACATCAACCGCGCGCGCAAACAAAAGAACCATAAATCCGTTGCCGCCGACGCATGAATCCTATATTGTATTTTATGCACACCGCTGCACGCCGTGTACTCCACATACGCATAACGACGATGGACACGGCGATAAAGTACGGTCGAAATTTTTCCCGAGACGTAATACGTTTACCACCAACTGTACGTATTAACTGTGCGTTTACGTTATACGGTTACTCGGCGACGACGACCCGGCACAGGGTGCGACGAGACGAGATGAGATTTTTTCGTATATATATAAAAAAAAAAGAAAAAACCAAAAAACACGTTTAATGTACGCGTACACGCACGGCGACGTTGATTAATTTCACCGATAAAAAGATCGTCGGACTATACATTATTTACGTAACGCGTGTAATTCAAAAATGTTCTGTTTTTCGTTTGTACGCGACGCATTACGAGATTACGAGCGTTTACACGAGTCAAATGTTTTATGTTAACGCCACTAGCAGCGTTCATGATCATCCAGAGATGTATTCATTAGTGCCAGGATCATGACCGACGTAGACGCACGATAACACCGCAGTTTTACTATGTTAAACAGCGCTTAAACTTTAAAATAACAAAAAAATCGCAGGCAGAACTTCGAACGTACAAAATTATAAATTATAAACGTATAAAATTCCCTCCGTTTAATATATTATCTATAGTTAATATTCAATATGATTTAGTATTTTTTTTTTTTTTATAAAACACTATTTCTCGGAAATATCAACTACAATTGACCAATGACGATACGTAAAATGTTGATGTTCATAAGATATAACAATTTAAAAATGAAAAAAATTTTTATAAATTTTTAACTAATTGATGTATTTCAATGCGATTAATTGTTTTGACCGAGCATTTGAACGTTCTTTTTCTGAGAAATTTTAAATGGGACCGCTTCTAAGCGATGCGAGGAGTAAGAGGACAGAATTTCCTTGCATCCTTCTCACTTTAAGATCTGATCTTAGAAAGGTCGTTTTAGAATGGGTGTTCCACCTAGATTTCTCCGAACTTAAGACACACTGCTTTAAGCATCATAATACCATTAATAACGCGTGTGTACACATAGATACATGTGAAATTATAGCTTACAGGGTTGCCGTGAGGAGTGGGACGATCGCGAGGGATTTTTTTCAGGCCATCCTGTGCACGTGGCAGTCGCCGGACGGTCGGTAATAAATAAAGGCGAGCCCCAAGGCCGAAAATCCATCTTCGACATTTATTACCATTTTTTATTTTACATATATATATTATGTACATATTATTATCCACATATAATACGTGTTTTGAACTCGAAGCGAAGACGTTAGAGGGCTATAGCGATGTTTTCAGACTACGGCGTCGACCGCGCGCGCCATTATTCGATATATTGCATTACGACGGACGGACGCGCGCTCAATCCACCGAAAGACGACAAATCAAACGATCTGCGACGGTGGCGGTCCCCTATATTACATTACCCAGTCTCTTTAATCGTTCTCCGTTATCTCCATGCTCGCAGTCACATTGTGATATATCTACGTCTTTGGCTCGACCATGATGGTTTTTAAAAACCCTTACACACACACACACACACACACACACACACACACACCGATCCCGTAAGGGTTGATGTACGCGCGTGCGGTCGACAATGCGGCGAATTGTGTTTTCTGTAAATTATCAACTCAGTCGTATTGTACTATTGTATTTATACGTACATATATATGTATACATCGACCAAGACTCGGCGCCCACTGTGTCAATAATTTGTCTGTCCCGGAATCGAGTTTCGATCAGTGCGCACTGTGCTTAAAAGGTCGACTTCCGAATAAAGTATCGGAAACGTCTTGCCCGCATCGCGCACACTCGTTCCCGCACATTACTATATTATGCAATTTTCCAATACGAACGTATACATAATATGTACACTGAATGTACACACATAACGTACATTTCAAAATATATATTCAATCTGACGTAGTATGGTGTACTGCGTGCGTGATAATCGCATCAATTGCATATGCTGTTTCGATATCACGCAGCGGCGCGACGAAGGGCCATGTCACAGAGCTAAGGTGATTAGGTGATTCAGTGTAATTGTAATTGTCATCGTTATTGTTTTTCGTTTGATAAAGAAATTATCAAAAAAATTTGTTACTAATGTCAAAATTATATCACTAGAAACATATCTATCCTGACGTATGTATATACTACATATATACGTGTACCTCCAGTATCCCAAGATGGTACATTTGAACGTGTACCACCGAACCCTCTTGTTCGAGTGGCTTTGTCTTATGCGAGTAATTAATTAACAATAAATATTTGTAAACAATAATTAGTGAGCGATATAGTTATCATCATAGACAAAAACTCGGGTACTTTTAAATAAACCGAATAATGACCGAATAATTTTCTTTAGGTTCACCCGTCACCAGTGGGCGTAACGGGGCTCTACTATATTAGCAAGTATAGTTCGTAGACAAGTTACCTATTATTACGACGGTAACAGTGGTTTTACGGGTTTTGTTTCTTACCGATGCACCAATATTATTTTATTTGCATATCCGACGGGGGTACGGATTGAAACAAAAATAACATGTACTGAAATATTCGTAGAAGACAACACGTTTTTGTCCGATGTTTAATTGCTTCGTTTTTACTTTGTATTGTGCATAGCACCAAAATGGTGTCCCGAAAACATGACGATTGAGGTGGTCCGAGTTGCAGTCCGTCGCGACGTCCAGATGGGAATAGACAGCGTGCGCTGCACGCGCGCACACATCATACAGGTATATCATGGTTTTTATGTATTATAACCTACAAGGTATCGTAAAATATCGACTGGATCAATAAAATTTAACGTGCCACGCGTTGATTTATTAGCCGACGTTTACGCCTGCCATCTCGACGGTATTACGTACGGATAACGCGGCGATGGCATGTCATTGAACCGGTCCTGACGAC
>JASXSY010001663.1:0-94128 GCA_034509805.1 Sipha maydis
AATGAGTAGTTTCAAACCATTATAAATATAAATATATAAATATATAAATATATATATATAATTTTTTACCAAATATATATATATATATATAGATTTGGTAAAAAATTAAATTTTTTTAATTAAAAATTGCAGTTATTGTCTGAGGTAAATTTACTAGCAAATATCGTTGAATGTATTGAAAAAGTTTCAATGATTTTTTACAGACCAACAACTCTATTCAAATAAAATATATTTACATCAGTGAAGTGTGTTTTATGTGTTGTTATAATAAATTACTAAATAATTAGCATGATTTTGTTTAAGCTAATGTTTTAAAAATTTGTATTTCTCTACGTGATTTTTTCAACCATTATTTTCGCTAGTGAACAAAAAAATGAAATTATCTGTGATATTAAAAGGATATTAAAAGACGTTATTTTCACAAGAAATTAATTTTATGAATTAATGTGCCGAAAGAGATAGAATTTAATTGAAACGGGTACGTATATGATTCGTTACTTAAATATTGAAATAAGTATTTTTAATTAGGCAAATTATAATTTTTAATCCTAAATATGACATATTAATTAGCATGCCTTGCATAACATTCAATGTGAATTAAAAAATTTCCAAATAGAAGAAGACCCTGTCTAGAAATACCGAGATTAATAAGTAGCTATTAAGAGAAAAATTAAGTATATATGCGTAATTTTATTTTATTTTTAAAAATATATTTCAAAACATTAATAGATCATGGTTAAACATAAGTTCAAAATTAAATATACCCTTTTATTGACCCTTTTAGGAGTATTGTAAAGAATTTATAAAATACCTGGGCATAAAAAGAATAAGAATTTGCCTCTTTTATTCACGAGAGAAAAATATATTTGAAATATATTATCTGTTCTTATAATTCTAATAGTGTTTAAAAATATGATAGTTTTTTATTCCATGTTTATTTAATTTTAAAACTAAAAATGTTTGAAAAAACAAGAATCAATGAATAAAAATTTAATGAAAATATTCAAGAGTCAAGACATTTTAAGAAGTTTGGTCGAGTTTGCAATGTAGCTACTCATGACGTATAATTTCATAGACAAGATGTATGGGAAATTTCATTAAATCAGAAAAATTATCTTTATTATTTAGAAGTATTATCATCTAATGATAAGTACTATATTAAATATATACTGAAAAATATTTCCGCGGAACATAAAATGTAATTCTAAGTGACTTTATTATTTCAAATAAGTTCCAACATTTTTCATATATTGAGTTCTATATAAAATATTCCAGATATGTTGCCATGTTGTTCTAAGATATATTTGAAATATCAAAAAATATTTCAATTATCAACAACTTTATAATATATATACAAAATGAAACTGGAGAAAATCACGAATGATTTCTATAATTCTTTGATGTTAGCTCTGATCATCGATTTGTTTATTAAAGCATACAACAGAGATAGTAAATACATTGAATTCACCGGCCCTAATATATCACCTAATCGCGATGTATTATCTGACCCATGAGTCCCTCTTTTTTTAAATTTAACTATAAATTATAATTTTCCTTTAAAGCGATTTTCTTGGTTTAACAGAGATTCAAATATTACCAAAAGTCATTGGTAGGCAATTTAAATGCATGTTTTTGTTAAGTTAAAGTTCCAATTTTTTTTTCAAATATTTCACGGTAGATTATGGCTCGGCAAATGTTTATCTACTCTACCCATAAAACTTTATTCTGTGATATTAATTATATTTTTTTAAATGCTATTTCTTTATATTTTAATGGACTTTTTTATTTCTATATCTCGGAATTTTATTACAGGTTTTAACTTGATCTTACGAGTATAATGTCATTATAATAACCATTTTTTCAGTATTTTTTTTTGTAGTTTGATTTTTAAATTTAAGTGATAACGATAAAAAGTTTAATTCATGTTTTATTGATAAATAATTTTGTGTTATACATAATAGTTAAAAAACATTTTTATTGGTTAAAAAATAAATAATGATTTAGTTATAATCATATATAAATATATCGACTTTTAAATTATACGACCTTCTGTTTTGATATTATCAAGTTTTTACAGTGCAAAATGCAATGAAGTTCAAAATAATTAATTACAAGGTCTAAAAAATAATTTTTGAAAAAAAAAATGTAATTATATGTTTATTCAATGAATTTTAATAATAATGAATACATTATATATACATAAATGTAACACATATATTAGTGTAAAGCGACGTATAGATTTTCAAAGGTGCGTGTGGTCATTATAATTGTAATTTAATAACTTATAATATATGATTAGGCTCAACGGATTATAACAATGAAAACCTATTTTGCATTTGCATAAAAAAATGATTACATTTTTACCATTTAATTATGATATAAATAAAATACAAACTATGCTTACTGTTTTATGTTATATAAAATAATACCAAGCTAATTAAATTAAAATATTTCCACCGCATAGAAAATAAATACATAACCATAAACATATTAGCGGTTTTTTTTTATGATCTAAAATCATTTAATTTTCAATTTTAGATTATAGTACACCTAGGGAAAATAATTATGCAAAAGTAATTAGCTTTTAAAATTTTCAACATCAATGAATATTTTTTTTTTTTATCATCCACAACAATAAATAAAATTTCATAATATTTATTTTTTATTATATTCTATAATACAGACATTATGAAAAGGTAAATAAAACAAATAAACATTTTTTATGGAAATCCGTTTATAATGATTTTGTTTTACCGTGTCAAAATTGGTATTTTACATTTACTATATGTACCTATTTTCAGTTTATACAGTAATTTTTTATTATTTTTCGATATATTTGTGAACTTTTAACTTAACTTACTTTTTCTTAGACTCACTTAACGAGTAAAAAAAATCGTTAACTTGACCAAACATGTGTGATTAATTTTAAATTAACATGCAAATTTTAAAGTTTTAATTTTATATGATTACATTTACTAAAAATGTGGTATTTTATATGAATTTAAATATATAAAATTCACTCATTGTTTGAGTATGTTTTTCGTTCTATTAGGTAATATATCAATATTAAATATGTATATAATTATCAATATTGTTCGTAAATCTCTTAATAATTGAATAATTCATACTAAAAGATGGTCCCTACTTTATGTTCATCCACAGACAATTGTTATACTAGATTAAATATTGGAAGAAAGTTGATTTATTAGGAGGGGCTAATTTGAATATTATTACAACAATTTAGCATATATTTTGTCATTAATTATTTTTAAAAAAAATAGAAAGTAAATAATTAAAAACAATAAAAACGTATCTACTTATAACAAATATATATAAACCAAATAATTACATATCTACCCTTGAAATTCTCAGTTTCATAAAAGAATAATTCAGAGAAAGTATGAATATATCAATATAAAATTATTATATATTTTAAGATCATTAATTATGTATCATTTTGTATTTTGGTGTTGATTAATATTATTTTGACGTGTAAATAATTTTGAATATTTGTTGAATTAAAAGATAGTTTATGTATTCATGTATAACATTTGTTTAAGTTTGTATAATTTAATCGCAAATGAGAAATAATGGATTAATTCTCAAAATTGGTAAGATAAAAATTAATAAATTAAGTTCCAAGTTTTTTGATATAATAAAAATGTTGTACATTTTTTTTAACAATGTATTTAATTTTAGTTAAACTCTAATTTGAAAAAATCTTCGAACTTACGTAATTTAAAATAAAAAGGTTTTGTTTTTGGTTAAATGTAATTGAAAATGTCGAAACATAAAAGAAAAATATACACATAAACTTACTTCAAAACTAAACGAAAATATCATGAAAAACATTTTTTTCATTTCATTATAAAATTGGGACTATTTATTTTTGTTATTTTTTAGTTTAATTTATAAATTTAACAAAATACAAATTATAAAAAGTCGTAATTTGGAGAGAATTTTTTTAGTTATTAACTTGTTGTAAAATATTTTTTTTAGTATTAATATAAATTATTCAATAGTTAGTACTTATAGAAAACTAACTTATAAAAATAAAGTATCTATAATTGTAATAAACACATTTCCTTTAAATTTTCACTCACGATTATATAATACATGTTTTGTAAAAGTTATATTAAAGGTTAAAATAAAAAATTAAATACAATTATTTAGAATATTATTTATATTTCATATCGAATATCTTTACATATTTTAGTACATGATTAGTATATTGAAAATTATAATATTATCATCGATTTTATGTAAGGTTTGTTATTTATTTTAATTATTTTTGATTAAACAAACAAATAAATATAAATATAGAGAATGAATAATTATGTATTTTACGATATTATAATGTAAGAAATGCAAAAACCCAAATCAAAATTTGCGTTTTTGGACGTGTTAAAAAAAACAATGAAAAATTAACCTATAACCTGTTAATCACTTTTGGGTTTTAAGAATACCTTTCTTTGTACTATTAATGTTAATCATTATACCGTGCTATTAAATATTGTTTAATTTTCATTTCTTTTTATCTTTACATTTCCAAACGTTTGTTTTCGATTATATATATATATGGAACACAGAAATGATATATTCATCAATGCACAATAACTCTATTATTTGCAGATGGTTAGCGAATGGTGGGCGCTGGTGTTGATGTTGTCTGTAGCCTACGGACACGCGCCTTGTCAACATTCATACGGCGGGTGTAGATCCAATGAGCCCTTCGTGCCCGCGCCCATTGGCCAAGTCCCCAAATGCGTTCAGAACTATCATGATGACGTCACATTTTGTGAAACTATCGACAGATATCCAGAGTAAGCATTCCCGAAAACATTCATACAAATATTCGATACTGAATGAAATGATAGTTAAAAATTTAATAATATTGTTTAAATATTGTGTGGCCTAATATTTTGTGTTATATTGAAAAACAATCAAAATATTAGTGATTAGTAATAACACTTAAATACTTTCTACGTTACACATAAGATTTTGTAGTTTAATTGAAAAAATGTTAATAAATATTTAGGCACAAAGAACATTTATATTTTATACAGAAAACTAAAATAATATGTTGCAGACGATTGATAAGTTACCTGGTCACGAAAGCGGATAAAAACTTTAAAACTTTTTTCAACGAAGAAAAACTTGTTGACAGACCTTACCACCAAAAGTAACTATGAAACGATGTAACTTTGTAATAACTAATAAAATAAAGTTTTAAAATATACGTTTTTCAATTTTCAACATTTCATGTTTGATTTCTGCAGTCAAAATATAAATAATAATCTTGAAACATATGGAAATTACTACGATTATCAAAATGATACTCAAAACGAATTTGCTGGATACCCGGATAGGACATACGTTCTACCACAAGTATCTCTCACTGAATCTCCAACTATAGACAAAAATCGACCACTGATACCCAAGTAAAACATTTAAATACGATTTATTGGTAAACGAAAAAATAGTATATTATTCAGTCACACGTATAATATTATTTATTTAGTTTTTATATTTTAGATTCTGAACGGAGTGATGGAATCTATAGGTTTTACAATGATGTGTGTTTTTAGATTCTGAACGGAGTGCAGAATGTATTGATTTTACAATGATGTGTGTTTTTTTTTTTTTTTTTTTTTTTTTTTGTGTCTGTCGATGTTTAAATGCGACGGGAAAAACCATAAAAAAATTTGGGAAAAACGGGAGTTTTTACGCAAAACCAGTTTTCGACATAATCAAATTTTTTATTTTGCTATAACTCAAAAACTAATCGATGTAAATACTTGAAATTTACACCAAATGTTTAGATTAGCGTTCTCTATACACCATTAAATTTTCAAAGTATTTTGACTTTTATTAAGCTATTTATAGACAATTGAAATTTTCAATATTTTTAAGTATTTTTTTTTTAAATAACGATAAAATTTTTTTGGCTGCCTAGAAAATCTTGAAAATTTAATACAAGGTTTCTTATAAGTTGTTCCTTAACTGATAAAAAAAAATCTAAAATCGTAAGTCACAATTTTTTTTTATAAGTGCTCAAAGTTACAATTTATACGAAATATGTAAAAATCACGATAATTTGCAAGTTTTTTTGTAGTTAAAAATTCATAAAATTTTTTCTGTTCATACTTAAGGTTCAAAATTTTAACACGAGGTTATGTATAAGCTACTCTTCAAAAATCTTTAAAAAAATTTCTACCGGAATTAGAGGAAAAAATTTTATGACTGTTTGAAATTTAAATATTTACGAAATTGCATAAAATAGCGATTTATTCTCAAACGATTTTAAATATTTTTTATAATTCAAAAAGTATAAGTCGCAGATTTTGAAATTTCTACCAGCTGTTAAGATTGGTATTTCCTTTATGTCATATTTTTTTCAAAATATTATATTGATTTTTAAGCCACTTATAGGCATTTAAAATATTCGATTTTTTTAAATTTTTTTTTTTATAATCGGTGATAAAAAAAATTTGGTTCTTACAAAATACTTGAAAATTTAATAGAAGATTCCACAGAAGTAGTTCTTAAAGTCATTCAAAAATTATTAAAATCCATAGGCACAATTTTTTTTTATAAGCGTTTGAACAGCGAATATTGACATAAAATTACATGTAAAATATAATATACTGTATAATATTCTAGACTGACAAAGATATCGGTTTTTTTTAAAATGCTCTAACTCAAAAATGAAAAATCGCAACAACTTGAAATTTTCACCAAATCTTTATATTGACGTTCTCTATACATGGTTAAGATTTCAAAGTATTTTGACATATTTTGACTTATTTATAGACAATTTATATTTTCGATTTTTGTTAAATTTTTGTTTTTAAACATCTATAAAATTTAATTGATTGAGCGAAATCTCTTGAAAATTTTATACTAGGTTTATAATAAGTTAAACTTATCGTAACTAAAAAATATCGGTGATCGGTTAACTCAATTTTTTTTTATAAGCCCTTAATTCTCAAATTTGTATAAAATGTGTAAAAATCACGATAATTTGCATGTTATTTTGTAGATAAAAATTCATAAAATTTTTTTTGTTCATACTTAAGGTTCAAAATTTTAACACTAGATTATCTATGAGCTACTCTTCAAAAATCTTTAAAAAAATTTCTACGGAACTAATAGGAAAAAATTGTACGACTGTTTGAAATTTAAATATTTAAGAAATTGCATAAAATAGCGATTTATTCTCAGACGATTTTAAATATTTGTTATAATTCAAAAAGTATAAGTCGCAGATTTTTGAAATTTCTACCAGCTGTTAAGATTGGTATTTCTTTTATGCAATATTTTTTTCAAAATATTATATTGATTTTTAAGCCACTTATAGTCATTTAAAATATTCGATTTTTTTACATTTTATTTTTATAATCGGTGATAAAAAAAATTTGGCTTCTACAAAATACTTGAAAATTTAATCGAAGATTCCACAGAAGTAGTTCTTAATGTCATTCAAAAATTATTAAAATCCATAGGCACAATTTTTTTTTATAAGCGTTTGAACATCGAATATTGACATAAAATTACATGTAAAATATAATATAATGTAGAATGTTCTAGACTGAAAAATGATATCGGTTTTTTTAAAATGCCCTAACTCAAAAACGAAAAACCGCAACAACTTGAAATTATCATTAAATCTTTATATTGACGTTTTCTATACATGGTTAAAATTTCAAAGTATTTTGACATATTTTGACTTATTTATAGACAATTTATATTTTCGGTTTTTCTAAATTTTTCGTTTAAAAATAAAATATACTTATATAATATTTATAAATAACATTGTATTATATTCTAGACTAACATATGAACTCCGTTCAGAATCGTTATTCGTATACAATGATATCTATCATTGCATTCAAATTTAACAAATCCATTATAATAATGACCTATCCTATAAGCGAGGTGCACTCCACCCCTAACTGTACAGCAGAGCGAGGCCCATCCGGTTTTTTTTTTTATTTTTTTTTTATTTTTGTGTCTGACGACAACTTTTTTGGCAGTAAAAATGCTTCGATTTGCTTATGTAGCAACTTTTCTGAAAGGAAAGTGAATCTAGTTGGTACTTTGGGGGGTCAAAAATAAAAAATTTTCAATATTTTTTAAATGCGACGCGAAAAACCCTAAAAAAATGAGGGAAAAACGGGAGTTTTTACGCAAAACCAGTTTTCGACATACTGAAATTTTTTATTTTGCTATAACTCAAAAACTAATCGATGTAAATACTTGAAATTTTCACCAAATGTTTAGATTAGCGTTCTCTATATACCGTTGAACTTTCAAAGTATTTCGACTTTTATTGAGCTATTTATAGACAAATGAAATTTTCAACTTTTTTAAGTATTTTTTTTTAAAATTACGATTAAATTTTTTTGGCCGGCCAGAAAATCTTGAAAATTTAATACAAGGTTTCTTATAAGTTGTTCCTTAACTGATAAAAAAAAATCTAAAATCGTAAGTCACAATTTTTTTTTTTATAAGCGTTTGAACAGCGTATATTGACATAGAATTACATGTAAAATATAATATAATGTATAATATTTTAGACTGACAAATGATATCGTTTTTTTTAAAATGCTCTAACTCAAAAACCAAAAATCGCAACAACTTGAAATATTCACCAAATCTTTATATTGACGTTCTCTATACATGGTTAAGTTTTCAAAGTATTTTGACATATTTTGACTTATTTATAGACAATTTAAATTTTTGGTTTTTCTAAATTTTTCGTTAAAAAATAAAATATACTTATTACAATAATTATAAATAACATTGTATTATATTCTAGACAAACATATCATCTCCGTTCAGAATCGTTTTTCGTATACAATGATACCTATCATTGAATTCAAATTTAACAAACCCATTATAATGACCTATCCTATGAAGAGTCGCACTTCACCCCCAAGTGTACAGCAGAGCGAGGCCCATCCGGTTCTTTTTATAATTAAATACAATAATTAGATGATGGATCTATTGCATTTTTTAAGTATCAATCATGGAGGTGGTTACAATAGAAAAAAAAGGCAAGAAGATATTCAACTGTGCCAAGTAAAAATCAATAATATATTTCCTAAAGCAGCTTTAAACACCCAAGGTGAATGGAAATATGTAGCTAATATGGTACGGACAGCATCTGACATGTATACACAATCCATAAGGTCTGAAATTTGTGCGTAAGTAATATATTTGTAAATTAATTTGGAACTATACTATTAGTATGCAACTGTTAAGATCTACGTTTAAATGTATTATTGTTTGCCTATTAAAAACGCCGCTTACATACTTTTAACATTTTTATACATCCAACATTATTTATTATAATTGAAAATTTAATTTTTAAATAATTTAATTAACTAAATATAATTATCTAGTACAAGTATTTTATAAAATATAAATGATATTATATAATATAAATGGTATACTTTATGAATAATATAATAAATTAAAGTACATAACATATAATTTATCAGTGGTATTTATTATGATAAATATTATAAAATAATTATACCATGACATAATCATGACTATTTTTAGTTGGAATAAACTGAAATGCTTTATCTCACTTAAGTATAGTAAAATGGATCTGTAATAGTAACATTGATTTTTTTTACAAAAATCTCTTTCATAAATTATTAAGATTCTTTTTAAATAAAATGTTTGAAAAATAAGTATAAATTTAAAATTGTATAAACAATTATAATTAGTATAATACAGTGATTGCATAAAGGTTTATTTAAGCGCTATACTGTAAATAAAATATAGTATTACAAGAAGTTATAAATGCTTTTTTTGTTTTAATAAAACTATAAAATCCTTTTGGGCGATGCAATATTTTGATGTTGTATATGAACATTTGTGTGTAATTGTACTTCTTAGATCATAAAGATGAAATAATTATAATAATATAGTAATACATAATAATAGGTGATTATAAGAAGAAAAATGTACTATTGTAAATACTTGATAATTCATAGATGTGTAAACAAATTACCATTAATGCACACTAGAAACACTAGAAATATATATATATAAATTTAAAAAAAAAAAAATGTAATTTCTAGTGTGCATTAATGGTAATTTGTTTACACATCTATGAATTATCAAGTATTTAAAATCAATTTTTACAATAGTACATTTTTCGGTACTGGTCTGTTATCGCCCCGCCAAGGGAACGAAAAATTTTATCGCCCCGCCAATTACGAACGCGGCTACACTATTTAAAATGTAAATAGAAATTGAAACGTTTACAATACGATACAGAGGTCATTTCATAAGCCCAGCAGTATATGTAATATACTATTTTATGTATTGGTAATCTTGAACCACTCAGCCAATTGTTGGTTCTTATACCTTTTTTTTTTCGGCAAGTTCTTCTCTGGCAACGCCACCGAGATCCTTTTATAATCATTTTATGGTCATTTTCGCACTTTTGAGTTTGTAATAAAACATTTTTCGTTTGGAGAAAATTAATAGCAGAATCTTCATTAGAGACTTCGGAATACAAATCTTTTAAATTCATTTTTCAACTACCTACTGCAATAAATACTTCGACACTTATACGGGCAGAGCTTTAGACATACTGGACATACTGCTAAGTAAAATTACCTGAACTAATAAAATAAAGCGATGAAGCCTCAATTGTCGTAGATATAAATAAAATAATGTGTTTGATATGGTTCATAATCGCCGCGTTCGTAATTGGCGGGGCGATAAAATTTTTCGTTCTCGTGGCGGGGCGATAACAGACCAGTACCCATTTTTCTTCTTATAATCACCTATTATTATGTATTACCATATTACTATAATTATTATATAATTATTATATATAGGGCTCGGAAGATGTAGGAGATAAAAAAGGCAAAAATGCATGAAAAAATTAAAAAAAAACAAATATGATGCTGTTAATAATCAATAATAAACATAAAAACTATTAATAACTGAAAAAATGTATAATTGGTTGGCATTTTGACGATATGGTAAAAAGTACTTAATATAAGTATTTCGATATTTGAACGTGAACGATTAAATACGTATCACATTGTTGTAATTAAATTAATTGTTGACTGTGACGAGGGGAATAAATATCTTCGTTGATAATTTTGAATTTTATGTATTCAATATTACTTGAAAGATACAGACGAGGAAATAAAATTTTAAAGTTATAAATATTTTATTTAGAAAATATGAAATATGCATAATATGAATGCAAAATCAATGAAATATGCATTTTTTTAGCTAAAATTGACAAAATATGCATTTTCAATTTTCAATTTTTTAATTCACCATTGTATAGTTCAGATTTCTAGCTTGGTGTGCTATAAATTAGAAACATACAGAACAATATGCAATTCCTACAACTTCCGAACCCTATATGTATATATATATATACGCAAACTAATATTAAAAATGTAAATAATATGTTAAATTGTAAACGGATTATGTATAATACAATCTTAATTTTAATTTTAAAGAAACTATCAATATTAACCCGTATTAAACAAATTTGGCGAAATTGAATTTTTACTTTGTTCACCTGTAAAACTAAAAAATAGTTGTTTAGTACTTTTATATAAGATTCTCGTCATATTAAACTTATTCCATAATTTTGATAATTATGGATAAGATCTTCACTTAAAGAATTTTTTTTTTTTTATTATTAATTACAATAAGGTACTCCTTATACCTAGAGATGAAAGATAAAATACATTTTGGCGTATTAAGTGCGATAAATAAATTACAATTTTACGTTAGATGATAATAGTAGTTATAGACTTAAGTTAGATAGATAGCTTATATTTAGAATAACTAACGTTAATTGGGCGAAATTGAATAAATAAAATTATTATGAGTTAACATATAATAATAATAAATGTAATGGTTTAATTTTTACGACTAAATAATTCATTTTTCTATTTAGTTTAATGTTTAAAACTGTTTATTCAAAATAAGCCTAATAGTTTTTAAAGTATTGAAATCGAAAAAATAAGATGACACCCATTATTTATAATGGGATTTATTGATACCTAATATTAAATTAAGGTAAATCCAATTTAAGCCAAACTGATCAAAGGGTATATTCAAAAATCATTGGTTCGTACCTACACAAGAAAAAATAAATATTTATTAATATTAATTATTATTATATTTTAAAAATATCACTAAAAAGTTATGTGTTATTATATAATAACACATAAAACTGTGTTATATAACTGTGGTAAATATTTTCAGGTGATTTAGCAACTGCTAATAAATATAGTCAATAAAAATATAATTATCTTTTTTTGAATAGTAAATTATTATAACTTATGTGTATGGGTAAACGTTATAGAAAAAAATTATTGTAATAAACCATGCAGGTAGTAGGTACACGCCGTCGTTTATTTGATGATAATATAATCTGTGAATATTACTTGTATTTGACGGTAATGACCAACATCTGAATAGTATCTGAATAATTGGTATAATGTTAAAATGTATTGTTTTTAGTGAAGCAGACCAGCCGTGCAACGGAATCTGCGAAACACCGCTTGGTTTTAGCACGTCGTGTAAACAGAAATTCGTTCAAAAACGGTTGGTAGCATTGGAAGGGACCGGAGATAATTTGTACGTGGACGTTTTTTGGTTTCCACATTGCTGCTCTTGTACCATAGCCAGAGTAGAACTATAGTGATGACATATACATATATATGTAATCCTGCTATATTTCATGTTTTTGCAACTGGTATTTTCCTCCTAGAAAAACAATTCTGCTTAAAAATATAATACCCCTTATTGTGTTAGACAAACCATTATTATACACGTAAACAATATAATATATTTAAGAAGTCCACTGTGTCGAGAGTAACATGCTTATCATAATTCATAATAGTATATAATATTATATTAGGCATACGATATTTAACTGTACAGTCACGGAATATTTAAATGATGTTATAATATTTACTCATTGTTATTTCAACTGTAATTAAAAATTTTATGTATTATTTATGACTTTTATTTTTTTCAAACAGTTATTTTTAATGTTTCATTTTGTAATTTATAACACGATATTACAGACATTTTTTAGTGCTTTAAACATTGATAATGGTGTAAAAATATGTTTCAGAAATATATAATTATTACAATTTAAATATATGTTTTAAACGTTTTAATATATTATGATAAGTTACACACAACGTCCATTTTCTTTTTGAATAATTTTATTAATAATGAGATTTCATAAAGCATTTTTACCGTTCGATGCTATTTAAGATGAGTTTGATGAGAATACCACATTTATTTAATGTACTAAATAACTGTACATGTGAACAATGCATTAGTATAATAAATACTAATTCTGAATCAAAATAGTTATTAATAAACATAACTTAAATATTTTAATACAGAATTATAAAAAATAATACCATTCAAATATACTTATAATTAAAAGCAACAATTAGATTAAAACTAAGATAGAGTAATTATTTTTTTTAAATTATTTGTTTATAAAATGATTCATATATAGGTACTTAGAAATATGAAATCCTATGAAATATCTTTGTTGGAATCTATCTTTCGTAGTTATAACTTCGAAATATTGATGTACAGGAACAGGTATTTTGTCGGTCTCTTAAGATACCATGTCAGAATACAACTTATATATTCAGTTTAGAACCCAATTTACGCTAATACTGATATCGTAATAGATTTTATTTTTATTTGCCGACTTTTGGGAAAACATTTCGAAAATCGATTTTAAAAATTTGGTGGAAATATAAAATGTCAATTATGATTTATAAATGCAGCTTATCGTTACTTGTAGTAAAGAGCTATAATTAGGTAATAATTATAAGTTATTGAAAAAGTTACGATCATAATTTTAAAACTTTGAACTCGTTAATTAATCCAAGAAAATGTCGAATGCCGTTGACTTAATAATTAATTAGTTATTAAATTTGTTTATTTCTTTGAAACATGATATAGGAGCTTGAAACTTCTGTTTAAAAAATGGGCATCTTAGTACAAATGGTAGAGAAAATCATATAAAGCTTTATACCATCATTATCAATTCTTTTAAAAAACCAATGTTTTTAATATTTTTAAAAATGACCGTATTCGTTTTATAGATTTTGTGAAGCTGAAAAGTTTGTAATTTTTTACTGGTAAGTCTTGCATAATAAATAGTCTATTTCAAATTAAGTCCATTTTGGACAGTTGTTTCTCCATATATACTCTCATAAGCGTTATACTGCATTAATTTTCGCTGTACCATTTTGAGTTGCTTACAATACTGTTCGATCGAGAATAATAAGTTTGAATAGTTATTTATTTATTATAAATTTAACGGATAATACCATAAAAGTATTGAAAACAGATAATACGTAACAGACTATAGCAAAACTACAAGACGATATTAAATAGAATAAATTTCCTAAACATTACTAATAAGTACAATGACAATAATAGTGATTAGTAAAAATAATTAAAATTTAAAAACATTATAATATAATATATATAAATTATATTAATATATTATATTATAATAGATCAGTTTCTAAACAACAGATAGTTTAGATAGTATCTATATAAATTTATAAGAACATTTTAAACATTAGTTTTGAAAGACTGACGAGACATACTAAAAAAATTAAAAAAATTAAAAGTGTATAAAGGCGAAGAAACAGTTGTCACACATTATTCCTAACAACGCTGGGGCACATAATATGAACATATATTATATGAACATAAACCGAACGAACGCAAAAAATAAATAATTCCTTTCAATCAATCAATCATATAAACTTTGTAGAGCGAGTCGCATCAATATAATAGTGTGCGACTGTGCGACCGATGGATTATAATTAAATTAGTGGCTTACACAATTAAAGGACAAATGAATACGGACAGAAGGACATAAATAATTTCGATACGTACATACATGCATGTATGGTACACAGTACTAAATGTGACAGCAAATATCACCCCTACATGTATTATACGTATATGTTGTGCATTATACACAGAGCGTGTATTCATGCTGTAAATCAAACGACGAATTTTTCATGGGAAATTCGAAAAACGCATTCCGCACAAATGTGGCTGCGTCTACTATATGCGTGTGTGCAATGTATATAGTTGTACTTGTACATCCGTGTATGTTATGCATGATAATATAATGTTGCACATAATATATATATATATTCCTATACGGACACGGGGAGAAGGATGACGTTTGGATGAATACCCTTCGGCCGACGGCGGTTTATCGACATAATTTAATGTAAAACGCGCGTACTCGAATTCTCGTCGAATTCAATGACTCGTAACAAATAATTATCGTTTCGAAAATATGTCGGACGTCAAGATAAAAAAAAAAAATGTTGACAAATGATCAAAATTGTAGGTTGATCAAAATGAAAAATGCCGTATCTAGCCGAAAACGTAGTTGTATAAACCTATTAAAAAATGTGTACGACGTGCTTTCTTTATAGACTGGTTTGATTCTTTTATTTCGATTTACGCACATTGAACAATACGAAATTGTAAATGAAATTCAGTGCGGTGAATGACAAATTTTTTAAATTAACATTCACGGCTTATATTTTCCACTAGATACCTAATCTTAGAAGATATTACTTATAATTTAAATAGCTGTTTAATGTTATATCAAATAATTTTTAAATTTGATTGGAGTTTTCGAGAAGTTTCATTTGTTCATTTGAAAAAAATTACATGATAAATATGACATCTATTCTAAAATTGACTTATCGATTGTTCATATAAACTACTGAAATAAAAATATGTACTTTTTTAAACTATTAGTTAAATAATTAACCAAAATTTTAATAATATTTTTGAACTATTTTGGCGTTTATAATTTTCATCCTCATAAGTCGACCCGATAGTTTAAAATTGTTTATGTAATATATGGTACTCCAATAACAATTCAGTTCTTATATGATATATGATTTGTATATTTCATCGAAAAAGAGAACTCAACAGAAATAAATTTTTGTTAGAATTTTTCTTTTATCCGTAGATTATTTCTTTGATATTTCTGATGCATTTGTATATAAAATCAAAATATTTTACTACTATAATATTTATAATTTTAATGGTCAATTAATTTGATACAAACATTTTATTATATAATTTGTATGTTTTATTATTCATTGTGATGAAAATGTAGAGTTTTGTTAATGTCAACTGATTAATAATTATTAAAATAAATAGGTAATAGATTTTGATGGACATTTTTTCAATTGGTTAAAAATATTATTAGTGTTTTTTAATTTAAATTGTATTATTCATAAACTTACTTTAAATTTCTTTATATTATAAAGTAAATGTAGAGTCATAATTCAAAGGAATAGCAATGTTTAACGTTAATTTGCTTAATTTGCCCATTAATGATTGTATACTTCATTAATTTAGTTGATACAAAACATTAATAAATTCAACCTTTTAATGTACAATGCCAAAACATAAAAATTATTTCACATTTAATTTAAATTAAATTACAATTTATCAGTTTCAGTAAAATAAAAGTGTACGAACTCTTATAAGTAAAATTGTATGCCAAATTCTAACTGGAAGAATAAACGTAATTTTCAGAAGCGTAAATTGGGTTCAATTTCTCGTGATGTAGAGTCATTTTTTCAACCTACAATTTTCAACACACCAATACTCCCAATTTTTTTTGTAAAATCCTTCCTGATTAACTATATATAATAGTGCTCTTGATTTGATGTGGGTAATACCCGGGTACCCAGAAACCTGGGTACCCGGGTACCCGTTTATTCGGGTAATGTATTTATAATAACGGTTTAGCTAAGTCTTTACTCCTAAGAGGTAATCAGTATTAAATTATACATTACACAATTGTTCGAATAAAAAATATCTAAGAAAATATAAAAATTATCTATAAAAATATAATCTAAGATATACATACCTTAACATACCTAAGATCATTAAGCTATGGTTATCGAACAGAAACAGATAAGATAAACTAAAGTCTAGTAATTAATACTTCCATATTCTTATATACACTTTTACTACTATCGAATTATAAATACCTATTGGAATTGCTGTCAAAATTTACGGAATATGTAAAAATATGTAAAATTAAATATTTCTTAATTTATTGTAAATCATGTGAAATGAATTTATCATTTACAATAGTTAATTAATTTATCATGTTTTAAAAAAGTATGTATTTACATACAAATCCCAGCTCTAGTAATGAGTATACAAATCATAACGGGTACCCGAAATTTTGTAAATCGGATAATACCCGTAAAACCTGGTTACCCGGGTATCAAGAGCACTACTTTTAAGTATCCTAAAATAAAAATAATGAAAAATATTCCTCTTAAGTTAGGTGATCGTGAAACACAGTCGAATAGTATCCAAGTTAAAGTCTACTATAGTATTACCGTATATTTTTCGATGTCATTATACTAGAAATGGAAAATTGATTTGAAGAAAATTAAATGAATATTTTATATGTATTAAAAAAAACAATTAAGTCTAAATTATCATCCGAAAACCTATTAAAAATACTTTTTAACACATATAACTTTAATATAAATTTCTTAAATACAGAGTTGAGAATTTTTAATACAATGTTCAATGAAAAATATGGCAATAATTCAGCATCTAACAAATTAAAATCAAAAATAGAATATAAAAAATAAAGGAACTTCAAAAAGTCTTTCCATTAATAACAGAGTTATTAAAAATATTCCTAACGATACCAACTCATACAGCAAACTGCGAAAGATCCATTACCTGTCTAAAGAGGTTAAAAACATATATAAGTATATAAACATATATGTAAATGAGAAATTCGTTTCACATGTGAAACGAATTTATCATTTACAATAGTTAATTAATTTATCATGTTTTAAAAAAATATGTATTTACATACAAATCCCAGCTCTAGTAATTAGAATACAAATCATAACGGGTACCCGAAATTTTGTAAATACCCGTAAAACCTGGTGACCCGGGTATCCAGAGCACTAATATATATATATATATATATATATATATATATATATATATATATATACATAAATATATTTAATTATTTTAACATTAAAACCATTATTATTATAATATTAATTAAAAAAAAAACAATCTACAATTTTTTATTTTAAGTTTAGACAACATTCTCTTCGACAGTTATCGCACCAAATTCATCTATCACTTGGTTCAAATTAATGTTATACTTCTTTTTGAGTTGTAAAGTAACTAAACAACTAGGCTTTTCTTGACTCGTTGTCGTTCTTATATATGTTTTTAACCTCTTTAGACAGGTAATGGATCTTTTGCAGTTTGCTGTATGAGTTGGTATCGTTAGGAATATTTTTAATAACTCTGTTATTAATGGAAAGACTTTTTGAAGTTCCTTTATTTTTTATATTCTATTTTTGATTTTAATTTGTTAGATGCTGAATTATTGCCATATTTTTCATTGAACATTGTATTAAAAATTCTCAACTCTGTATTTAAGAAATTTATATTAAAGTTATATGTGTTAAAAAGTATTTTTAATAGGTTTTCGGATGATAATTTAGACTTAATTGTTTTTTTTAATACATATAAAATATTCATTTAATTTTCTTCAAATCAATTTTCCATTTCTAGTATAATGACATCGAAAAATATACGGTAATACTATAGTAGACTTTAACTTGGATACTATTCGACTGTGTTTCACGATCACCTAACTTAAGAGGAATATTTTTCATTATTTTTATTTTAGGATACTTAAAAGTAGTGCTCTTGATACCCGGGTAACCAGGTTTTACGGGTATTATCCGATTTACAAAATTTCGGGTACCCGTTATGATTTGTATACTCATTACTAGAGCTGGGATTTGTATGTAAATACATACTTTTTTTAAAACATGATAAATTAATTAACTATTGTAAATGATAAATTCATTTCACATGATTTACAATAAATTAAGAAATATTTAATTTTACATATTTTTACATATTCCGTAAATTTTGACAGCAATTCCAATAGGTATTTATAATTCGATAGTAGTAAAAGTGTATATAAGAATATGAAAGTATTAATAACTAGACTTTAGTTTATCTTATTTGTTTCTGTTCGATAACCATAGTTTAATGACCTTATGTATGTTGACTTAGGTATGATCCAAGGTATGTATATCTTAGATTATATTTTTATAGATAATTTTTATATTTTCTTAGATATTTTTTATTCGAATAATTGTGTAATATATAATTTAATACTGATTACCTCTTAGGAGTTAAGACTTAGCTTAACCGTTTACGTATATCAAAAACCATCGGGTACCCGAAAATTTTGGGTAATGGGTACCCACTACCCGAAAACATAGACTACCCACAAAATCGGGTATTATCCGGATAAACGGGTACCCGGGTATTACCCACATCAAATCAAGAGCACTACTTAAAAGTTAAAATTTAAAGACTTAAAAGTATTTTGATAAAATGTGAATTTGTTGGAATAGATTTTTTTTAAAACAATAAACAATATATACATTCAAAATATAATAGATTATTTATCAAATTCTTGGCTTCAGCTTCTGATTTTGTGTCATGATTATATATGTTCTAGCATTTCAATGATTTCACTAAAGTTTCAATAAACAGATTTAAACACATAATTGTGATAATTCCCTCTGGTTTTACATAATATATTTAAACTTTTTGATCCATTTATCTTAGATTCACCTTAGTTACATAGATTCATAAATTGCATTACGTTAAGACGGTACTTTGATGAAGTAGTGTAAAAATTGTAGGGTATCAAAAATATTTCTCACACAAGCTAATTGTTTTGTGAGACCAATTAAACATAAATTTAGTATATGTGCGTAATAGTGAACGTAGAATATCAATTTATTTAATTCACGTTGTTAGTTTCTTGGCTCTTGAAAATAATATTATAGGTATACAAATTTACATGATTTTCTTTTAATGCAAATTATACCTTTGTACCTTCAAATTTCTGATTTGATGGCGTAAGTGCTAGTACAACTCAATTTACGCAACTGGAAACTGTGTAGTTTCATTATACAATAATGTGTAATGATGATATTTATCATTGTGTTATTTTTAAATTAGGATATTTTATAAAAAATTTGGAGTACATACATGAAATATAATAAAATTATTTTAATAGTTTATAAATATAAATATAAATATAAATGCTTAGAGTTATTATTATTATATTGGAAAGTACAAACGATTTCAAATTAAAAATATAAAATAATACTCCAGACTATGCATTTAATTATTTATTTATTTATATTTACAAACTATTTGTTTATTTATTAATATATTAATTTAGGAGTATCGACTATTAACTAATTTTTAACTCTCGCCTTATATTTCATTATTTAATTACAATTATCCGAATTATAAAATTAATTTTATATACTGTTTCGCGAGTTTTTATTTTAGAATGTTCAAAATATAATTATTAAAAAACGAATAACGATTATTTATGGTTGAGCTGGTGTACAACGTAAAGGGATGTATATTATAGCCGAAAACTCGTCGAACATTTTTAGCAATTCCCAGTGGAATCGACGGCAGCGACGGTGGTTGCGAATAGTTGAGTTTTTTACGATTTCGTTTTGATAAAACATATTTACAGACGATTAAAAATATATTTCTCGGCGTTAATTTACGCACGTATCACGTATAAAAGTTTAGTTTATAAAATATCTAAGTACACCTTCGCCTGTCGCTCCACACGTGCGTAACACGCAGAAATCCTTTCAACGAGTATCCCACGTGTGTGTACGACGTACCTATTGCATTAATGTTACTATTATTATAACTGTTAATATACAGCCATCAACAACGATAAACTGTCGCGACGTGCTCGGACGATAAAAATTAATTTCAATCGTTTTTCATCGGTCTCTTCCTCTGGTACGACTACGTGTACGCCGTTCTATGCGCATACGCCGTACCATCGACGCGACCGTACAAAACTTTATAAGCCCATCGTCGTCGCATGCGACCTATTGTTATGGGGCTACTAAACAAAACTGGTTTTGTATTCCGATTAAAAACAATAATTAAAATTAAGAGAGAGAGAGAGAGAGAGAGAGAGAATGAGAAAACCGTACTCGGTCGTAGATTCGCGCGCGCGGGGGACACAAAAGGGCAGTCCGTCGTCGCTTGGCGGCGGGGCCGGCGGGTGGGCGAGCGGACGGTTTCGGTGCGTGGTACGCACACAAATACGGTATTGCATCACGGCCGCGACGACGATCACGGTGAAGTCGGTGGCGATGGCGGTGGCGGTGGTGAACACACAATGACCGCGTGCGTGTCTGCGCGCGCGTCACCATCGACGACGGCTGCACACGCGGCGGTGGTGGTACAGCTGCCACCCTGTCGACGGGGGCACCTGGTAGGGGGATGCCGCGCGGTTCCCCCCACCACGAGGCCGCGGTTCAACGGGATACGAACGTGAGTGCGTGCGTGCGTGCGTGCATGCGTGCGCGTGTGCGTGTGTACGCGCGTGTAAACGCACCCGGCGGCCTACGGCGCGAAAAAAAAATAAGAATAATGAAATGTATGTACCATGATAATAATGTACGCGTGTACGTAGTGTACCCGTACCGTATTTCGTACACGAAAACCTACCCCTCTAGCGGACCGGCCGCCAACTACTGAACGGCCGCGATGCCTGCCGCCGCCGCCGCCGCCGCTACGTGAGCGCCGTCTGTGCGTGTGCGCGCGCGCCGCATACCCTGTGTGCAATGTGCGTCGTGCGTGATGTACGCGTAGTGCCCGTGTCCGTCCGTCCGTCCTTTACACCCAGGCAACAGTCGTGTCGCGGTGCGTGTGCGTATGCGAGCCCATTGAGCGGCGCGCGCGAGTAGTGTGTCTGTCGTAATTTTCTACGTTTAGTCTGCGTATTACGTGTACGTGTGTCTGTATGCTCGCGTGCATGTGCGATCCACGAACGATTTTCCGCTCGTATCCGAAAACGGAACCATCGGTTTTCGATCTCGGTGATTTTCGAAAGTACATATTCTGATCGTTTCGTACCCACCAACGAAATAATCATCCCCCTCGACCGCAGTACGCGCACTCCGGAGTGGATACCTTTTTAAGTGAGTAAAAATATCATCACTAGCATTTTTTTTTTTTCCTTACTACTATTATATCTTGTCGCAATGCACGATTTACATAGACAGCGATTTTTACGAACGCAACGCGTGATGAATTTTTTTCTAAGATCTGATCGTCACCTGTATATTTGGCGATATTATCACGTACGCGTGTGTGGTTATTGTTGTTTTCCATATCATCACCGTGTTCCACATACCCAATGAGATAGATTTTTTTCTCATTATCCGAATACCGATTCCGAGGGACATCCGTCCAATAATACTGAATATTTTTAACTCACCGTCGGTAAAACAGGAAACGTGTACAGTCCCACAATATTACGTTAGTAATTATTATTATGTAAAAATGCACATGTGCATGAGTACGAGGCGGTGGATGCATACTACTACGGCGGTAACGCTGCCCGCGAAAATTTCCCTTTCGTTGTGTACCCAAACAACAGTACACCCCCCCCCCCCGCCCATGATGACGCACAACTGAAAACGAAAGCGCGCAATACCGGTAGCTTTGCGTGATTTTTTATCCGTTTGCCTGGATTAGGTTAAGAGACCGTTATTTTATTTTTTTTAATTTTCCATATGAGCTCTTCTCCATTCAGATATTTCCGATTATAGCGCTCTGCACGTTGGCTCCTTGAGATTCAGAATTTACCGTTACTCTTACGTACCGTGATGAGATTATTTTCGTCTTTTTCGATTTACGAGACCCCGAAATTTTTTATTTCGATAATTTTCGCCCGTCGGCTCGGTAAATAAATTATTTCGTTATAATTGGCTGTTGTCATATACGCGCCCGTGTGCGCGCATGTATGTGCATGTGTGTGCAGTAGCTGTTTAGATAAACAGCGTTTTATATTTACTACGTGTATACTATATATACATACATCCACGAATATGTGTATGTCGTTTTATTAAATAAAGTGTTTTATTCAACAATAAAAACATCCTTCCTGATTAACCAACCAACATGCACGGCCATCGTTGCAGATTATTAATATTATTATTTTATTATAATGTGGACCTGTGCGAGTATTTTTAACGTGGTTCGCTGACGAATTTCACGCAATGCGGATTTCAAAGGGAAAATATTTTATAAACATCAAAAAGAGATAAAATCGTTATATCTATTGATTATTTTAGAACACCCCAGACGTGTATGACGTATTATAAGTATATAGAAATCTATGTAAGCCCTGAAACGACTAGTATTTGGTTTTAAAACCGTTATGCGATTGATATTAAATCATTCACAGCAGTCTTGCCGACCTCTTCAGACATTCCATAGAACCATTTTCGTTACGGACTTCGCCGATGATCATTTTACTAATTCAATATATGTACGCGACGAACGTGTTTGAGCAGAAAATATTCCGTACAACCATGAAAACGAGAGAAACTGCATGGGGTAAACATTTGTGTGGGATATATATATATATACATGTTTCCATTATATATAATTTTCCACAACAACCCCAGAGTGGAACACTTTGTGGTGTAGGTCGCGGGGTCTTTATGTTTCAAGACGTTTTTCCATTGACATTGATATCAAATAAAGCAACAATCGTTTTGGATTCTCATTGATTCATAATTTCTGTAACTCAATCAACTAATAAATGGCATGAGTTTGAGTTTTCGCGGATACCGGCTTTATTATTGTTTACACATACACATACACACTCTCATATACATGATAATTCTCTATCTCACTTCCTTCACTCTCACTCTCCCATTATTATTATAACTGTACCAGGTACCTCGTATGGCAATAGAAATCGATCCCTTTACTATTATGCACAACGCATTTGTATTATACTCATATGTATACTAGACGTATACTCGTGGATCTCTTCGGTTTCTAAAAAAATCCGTATAACCCCGACCAGTATGTAATATTATAATATACTCGCGTGTCAAATTGAAAATGTCGTTCTACGATATTTATGATTATAATTATTGTATTATTATACGGCTGCGGCTAAACTGTGTTATAAAGTTCGATTTTTTGTCCATAGTGACCGTTAGAAGTGAGGCGATGGGAACGTGACGCTGGCTGCAACGTCGGCTAGTATGAGCGAGGGTGGCGGGGAGGCTATGGCCTCATATGGTACGGCGGGTTATCCGCCACCACAGCCTGCCACCCCGTCATCAACCGTACCCGAGTCGAAGACACCGGGCCCGGCGCCGGGTCTACCACCGTTCAGTTCGTTCTCGGCATTGGAACTTGCCGAGGGTCTGGGCGCACGACTCGGCCCGAGCGACGGTTATGACCCGACTACCGGTCGGATATTAGACATGCACTGGGATTATAATCCGGACGGGCTGCACCGGCCGGATCTGTATCCGACCACGATGATCATACCGCAGCCTCAGTCGTACCGGCCGTGGGAGAGCAAGCTGGACGGCAGTAACTCGCAAGACTCGATGTCCAAGGGGTCGTTCGACTATCCACCGTCACCGGCCGGCAGCAAGTTGCCGTCGTTTCAGTCGCAGTTCAACTTCCAAAACGACCAACAGCAATCGGAAACGGTTTCTCTGACCACGCTGACGCCGGCCGCCGTGTCGCCCACCCAGTCACCCGGCTTGCCCAGCTTCCACACCCTGTCGACGGTGAACGTGGCTGCTGCTACTACGCCCCGTGGCTATCCCACCCTGGTTCCGGGAATCCAGCAACAGTTCCTGGACGACCGGGCCGGCACCATACATTTGTTCCAGAGCCCGCAGTACCCGCCGCCGCCACCGCCACCGCCGCACGCGTTCGCACCTCAGAACCACCATCACCAGAGCACCATCATCCAGGGCAACTTCATGGGCGCGCCGCACCACCAATCCAATCAGGCCACACTGCTGACGGTGGTAAAAACCGAACCGGTGGCCATTGTGTCCGCGCAGATACCCAGCCACGTGTATCAGAACGCGGGCGGCACGTACATCGACTCGGTCAAGATGGACGACACGCTGTCGCCGCGCGGGCTGCAAGAGTCGCGGAAAAAAGAACGGCGAAAAGTGCGCGCGTCTAGCATGGACAGTTCGGTGGAAAGCGACGGCGTAGGCAGCTCCAGCGTGGAGAGCTCGGGCCAGGTGGCCGCCGTGAGCAGCACCGCCGGGTTCAAATCGCCGCTGGTGCAGCACAACGTGGTGGGCATGACCGGCGGCGGTGGTGGCAATGTGAGCATCGGCGGGTCAATGATGGACTCGGATCATTGCGAGAACGGTGCCAACGGCATGGACAAGCAGACGAAGAAGAAACGGAAGCGGTGCGGAGAGTGCATAGGGTGTCAGCGGAAGGACAACTGTGGCGATTGCGCGCCGTGCAGAAACGACAAGAGCCATCAGATATGCAAGATGAGACGGTGCGAGAAGCTCACCGACAAAAAGGTAAGAGGCACACACGCGTTGGACCCGGTGTGATACCTGCGTGGGAACCGCGGTCGTTCGCGACCGACGAATTAATTACCCACGTATTACGTACGCGCGCATACTAGAAAATAAAAACTTGGATTCCTATGTATTGTCGACGGCGATAAGCCTCGTGCGCCGTTACCTGATATATATGTATACATAGAAGTGTGTGTTATTCAAATTTGTATGTGAGAATGCACTCGTAATATCAGGCGACAGTCATGTGAATGGTGCGATAATTATTCAAATCAGATTTATTTTTATTTTTATCTTTTTTCCTTCGTTTATTTTACAAACAATAAATGTACTGCGCGCACACTATTTTACACGCATTATAATTATCGCGTCCCCGCCGATAAGTCTATGTAATACGCCTCACACGCACTATCATACATACGTATTTATGTAATATATTTATTATGTATTCGTCGAAACGATTTTTACACGTGGCGCGCTAGATATGCACGTTGTGTTCAATTGTATGATACGTGCGTGCTTTTGTAGTTTATATATTATATACCATCCTTGTTGGCCACCGTGTATGAATATGTTCACATAATATAATGTATGTCACGAAAGTTTAAAACGTTACAACCCCTTCGTACACGAAGCTATATAAATATATGTGTATCCCTAGTATACGAGTGAGTAAGCGCCGCCGTGTGTGCGCTTGTGTGTTGTTGTTTTGATGATTCGTCAACGGGACCTTCCCCTTGACACACATTATGGTGGTGGCGGAGGCGGCGGCGGCACCTGCGTAACCCTTCGCGCCTGTACCTCTGCCGCCCCACGATATGTTGTGTTTATATACATTTGTGTGTGTGTGTGAGTGTGTAATGTATACAGACGAATACGCCGTACGCACGTGGACCAAGTCCAAAGACAAATGGACGGTGATTAGTGTGGTCGTATAGAGGCGATGACGACCATTATACGTACGCGGCAAGGGCACTGGGTCAAACGGATGGACAGACGCTGTCCGGTTTTTTTTTTTCTTCACCCATATACTGTTTGTGTTCTTTATTTTTTCTCAAGGGTTGCAGACCCATACTCGTTGTTATATTCATGTGAATCAGTTGACAAAAGGCAGACACTGAACGTCTGTCATTTTAAAAATGCTGGTTTTATCTATTTTTATCCTACGTGTTTATTATGTTACGAAGTGCCTATATAATGTGTACGTTTCTATATCTGGCGATATTTAATCATTATTTTTGTCTATTATAAAAAGGTGCAATTTTGAATTTTGTGTTGAACGTGTCGAACATTATATGTTAATGTATATTTCAATTATAGTGTATAAGTATAATACTTACCGGATATAATGATTAGTTAATATCAATATTATGTGCGAATCCATTTAGACAATTTAAAAACGTTTTAAAAAATTGATTTGTGATTGAGAAGTGTAAAAATTGTTATAAACACGTATTGGACCCAAAGCGTGTACAAAAAAAAAAAGTTCCCTAGATTCGTTGACTGTTTATGAAATCATAAACAATTTAAATTTCTCCGTTGATTTGGGTCATAACTAGTGCCCGGAAATCCTATGAAATTTAAACTGATAAAATGTAAATGCATTTATGACTTATAAATAGCCATGGAACACGCTCAATAAAATAGTAGCAGGTTATTATTTTAACAGTTAAATTATTTTTTTCTATTTTTCAGTTTAGCATATACAAGCGTTTAACAATTTTATATTTTAATTGCATTTTATTTGATTATCAACAAACTGTGATTATAATTTAAATATGAGGTTAATATGTATTCATTTATCATTTGATTTTACGAGAAAACTAATTTCTTTTTTATATATACAATATTATCGTATTAGTATCCGAAAGGTGTAAGATAGTATCATGTAAATTAGCATGCACTTAACGTGTTTCGAAAAACAAAACGTATCAACAATTATAAAACCACATAGGTATAAACATTAATTAACTTCCGGATGCTTATCGTTACTGACTTTATAACATACACCGTTATACTATACCAAATGAATAAATAATAATATGTAATTCAAATGTCGTGAAAGATATAGTATTGTAATGTAAAATGTTTTTTTTAAATATTGTTAAGTCGAATGAGAGTTGCAATTGTTGTACAATATGATGTACGATCGAACTTATCGAAATATTTTCGTTTTGTCATTCATTGTAGACGATCGTTTATGAATCTGTTAATATTATGCGAAAGTTCGCGACAGCGTTTACGTATTTTATAGACATTCGTGTTGTGCAAGGTGTGATGTTCTCTGTACTGAAGGCATGCCTATGCGCAAGGGAGAAGTGGGTGTTCTAACCCCCATTAAGAAACTTTTTATATACATTTTACTAGGAAATATCTAGTCCTCATTCTAAAAAGTTAAAATAACTTAAAAATTCTTACATAGTTACCTATTTTAATTGTAACAGTGCTAATTTCCTCAATTTAACACCTTGTGTATTGAATTTGTACGTGTTTTCTACCTACTGTCAATTATCGCTATAAATGCAGCCATCGGTAGAACGTATTTTCACTGACAAGTCAGCTGTTCAAACTATTCAGTTATTTGTTGACATTTATTGATTTTCGATCCTGATATTTTTGATCATGGATATTCCAACGTATATTTTTTTATTGCTTTCTTACCTAACTTAACATATATAATTTTGACCTCCCTTTTTAGACGATTCCTGCGCACGGGCCTGATCGAAGGTTACACGTAAACACATGCAGAGTTGCAAAGACACAGTATAACACCACAAGCTTGCACTGAACGAGTGTAAACGTGCTCGTAAGTGCTCCCATATACACCAATACATACACTTGCCTCTGTAACCTCTTTTTATTTCTCGTACCTAACTCGACACGTTATTCAACGGCGCATTAATTATTCAATTTCAATTAAGAAAATAAAAAAACTGCGTGCGGCGAGTGCATTTATGCACGCAGCAGCTAATATATTATACAGAGTACACATAAAAATGCGTTCGTACACGTTATAATATCATAATATATGCATTACTTTACCGCATGTGCGCGTATGTGTACCCGTCGCCGACGTCGTCGTTTAGCTGTTGTCGTATATACGTGGCGACGGAGGCGGCAGCGGCGACGACGAAGTCGTCGGTGTGTTTGGTAAAAGTTTCGAAGGGTCGGGAAAACGGGAGCGCGGGGAGAGCGGTGGCGAATAACTAGCGAGCGCGAGGAAAAAAAATAAAAATAAAAATATCGCGTTGGCCATTGGACGCGACTGGGTAAGGCATGGTCGGGGGTGAGCGGAGGGTGCAAACTTGGAAGAGGTGGCGGTAGCGGTGATCGGATCGATACTACAGAGGCCCCGTAGTAATGGCGTCGACCGCGTCGTATAAGCGTGTGTGTGCGTGTGAGCTTGTATATATGAATGTGTGTGTGTGTGTGTGTGTGTGTGTGTGAGCGTATACGTGCTATCGGCAGAAGTATAGCGACACCAATGACTCATCGCATGCGTTTCTCATCCCTCTTCCGAAATACGTCGTCGTTGTTGTGTCGGTGGTGGTCTTAATGCGGTGCGCTAGCGTGCTGCTATTGCGGTCGTTGTCAAAGGTTCGGGACTGCAAAAATCGCCTTCGGGTTCCTTTTCCTCCCCTCGTATTGCACTCGTAGGTTAACCCCTATGCGCGTAGGCGTAGTAAACGACACACAGGTAGTATATACTTATATATTGGGAATATTTTTTTAATATACTTATGGTGTTCCTGTGTCCAAAGTTTAGAAACCCTCGATTAAACACTATTATCGGTACGTGTACCATCCGATAATCGATTGACGGATACAGTTGACTCACTGCGGTATTACTTGTAGTGCAATCGTCGGTTGTAGCACACACGATTTATATGTATATATAAATATTATACGTGATTTTCGCAGCGTTAGTTGCAGTTTCGAAACTTTACAGATACATGAATTTTAAAATATATATAAACACATACATGCAGTACGTATTTATACTCTACGTGATGTGAAAAGCTTTCTAAAGAGCGTTTACTCAATACACTATGTTGTTTATACCTATTGAAAGTTGTAGAATTTTTCTTTTTCAGATGTATCTTTGTATATATTCATATATAATATTTAAGGTGTAAAATATTTCGAACTCCTATAGTATATATAGTTACTGTGGCATCTGCAAAGTAAAATTTCAAAGCTCGTTTATACACAAAATTATTGTTATGCTCTTTGTCGCTTATAAATATAGTACTTATATATATATTTTTTTTCGTTTCTATTGAAATAAAAGTACAAAAAAAATCATTCTTATTTTCTATAATATTAAGTGTGTAAACAATTTAGCGAAAATATTGTTTATGTGAATACACAAAGTTTCTATCAAATTCTTATCGAATGGGAATGGCTGCTTATATGTATATAACATGTACCGATATAAATTATTCTATATAATGAAATTTTTGAATCTAATATACATATATGGTATATATATATATATATATATTTCAAATTATGTAAGGGAATGTTTGTTAACCATTAGAAAAAACTTGCGTATTGAAACAATATACCTATTTATATATTAGAAACTTTTTAAGTTGTTATGTTTTTTGATTGAAAATATTGATACGTCGTCAATGTAATATTATTTCGTTATTTTAGCATAAAAGGTTATATATATATATATATATATATATATATAAAGTACTAACTGCAGAGATACGCTTTATATGTTTTTTTCTTGTTATATAAATATGAGGGTTCGTTTTTTTCCTATAAAAGCAAAAATAAAATAAAAGTGTCAATTGTTTTTTTTAAATCAAATTTTACTGTTGTTTATATATGATAGTTTTTAGAAGTTTAAAATATTATTTTTTATTATCGAAGATTTTGGTACTCTATACTCTTTATTGTGTTCCGGCTGACTATACACAGAATCATTGTTTTCGTGGAACTCCATGCGACATACTCGGGACATTTGAGCATTTCGTTCCCATCAAAACTGGTCAAAAACCCAAACTGCTGGCGGTAGGAGGCACCACGCTGTGTGAAGGTGGTGCATGAAAATCAAGTCTTATTCGGACAAAAAAAATAAGAGCCGCCGAGATTTCGTCGTTCAGTCTGCGAGCTGCATGCATTACCTACCTATATATGTATGTTTGTGTGTGTGTGTGTGTGTGTGTGTGTGTGTGTGTGTATTATAATGTGGGATCCATAGCAGATTTTTATCGGGTATTTTATACCTACCTTAAACCGGCGTGTACGTACAATGCCCAAGAATTCTTTTAGTCAAAAATTTGCATCATTAAGTAGAAAAAAAAACTATTCATATACATGGTACATAGGTAACATTTAAAATTAAATTGCAGCTGCTGGCTTTAAGTCTGTACGGTCGTTTTATTCGAAAATACACTTGGAATTTTGAATTCGATAGAGCGGACCCATAACGATAATAAACGGAGCGTAAAAATCACATGAAGGGATTATCTGTAGCGACATACGCCGCAAAACGAATTTTATGATAGATTCAAACAATATAAACGACGGCCATTTTCCTCGGTGTTCACTATTTTCCTATATAGATTAAGGCCCCCCACGTCCGACCCTGCACACTATAATATGCTCGCATATATAATTGTGAAATAACAAATTCGAAACATGGCGTCCACAGCGGTTTTTCGAACAGCCCCCATCGCAGTTATCATCATTATTATTACGCGGTAGGAGTAGCTACAGCAGTGGCGTTATTTAATCTCGTAAATATTTTATACGGTATACACTGCACTATAGTATACGCACGTATCGTTTTCGGCACTTTTTGTAATTTTTCTCACGTCATTGAAGAAAACAGTAAATCCACAACATATTGTTGATAAATTGCATGTATAAGTAAGGAAAGAGCGTGTAAATGACAGGGTGGATAGGGGAACTCCTTTTATGACGTATGACGTCATATATACACTGTGTGTGCCATTAAAAACCGTCGATGACACTGGCGACCAAGGAGACCGCACTTCCGCATGGGCTGTGCACTGCTCATGTGTCTGGAGCATACGCATACGTACAAACATACTCACGAACACACATGCACACTTATGAGTACACACACTCACTCATTCACACACGAGCGCGGGTGTTGCCAAACGAACACGAGACAACGTTTCCGGCCGCGAAGCCTTTTTTCCACGTACCTTTTATCCTATTATTAAGCGTGTGTATGTGTGTGTTGATAATACACCTAGATGTTTTATTATATTGCACGTACCATGCGTCTATGCTTTCGTGAGCAGAAAACGACGTGACGGCAATATCGGTTGGGTCCACGCGCCTTTATTATAATGTTTCTATTGACAACACGTATGTATAATACTAACCTATAATGTCCGTTTTACCTTATCCCAAACAGGCATATTGGTACCCTCATATATCATAGCCAATATATACGTACCGTGTATTTCGAACGGGCATTAGAGTGTAATTGTCGTGCTGCGGCGGCACGTATTGCGTGTATTTATTGAGTACAGCGCGTCATCGCAACACCCCCAGCTCACAAATGCTTTATAAACTAGGTACTGTATTATCACTATTGTAATAATGTAAATGTAGCTCCGATGATTTGACGACGATGACGTGCTGTACTATACGCGCGCGCGGAGATTGCGTCCGCGGGCACTCCGGCAACGTTGCGCGGTTGAAGGTCAATGTTATAGGGTGAAACGAGAGCTATACGCGCCGCCGATGCCGCCATTGCACCTACCCCCTCCATGACCCGTCTTGCCTACCGATGGGGTGACAAAGATTAAATCCTGT
Source organism: Sipha maydis (assembly GCA_034509805.1). NCBI lineage: Eukaryota > Metazoa > Arthropoda > Insecta > Hemiptera > Aphididae > Sipha > Sipha maydis. Next base: position 32,352 of record JASXSY010001663.1, read on the forward strand.
ATATATGTATATAAATACGAACAAATATATATACATACATATATATGTAAACACGTACACAGTATATATTCGACTACCCCCTCCCTTCGTGTATGTGTGTATGTGTTGGTGTACGCGTGCTTATAATATATTCGCGAAACTGTTATTATATCACATTTATTTTCTCTTTCAAAATCGTATATATAATACTATATGTGTGTGTTTGCGTGTATATGAGTCGCACGTACACAAATTATATATCGAACAGTACATAATATGCGGTCGATTTAAATATTTTGCGAACATACATAACAATAATTTTACCGATTATAATGACGCGTTCAAATCGTATACATATATATACGGGGTACTGGTAACCGCGTTTTGTTTTTATATAAATTTATTATCGTGTGACGCGCTAATAAATTGTTATTTAACCGTTAAAATGTGTGCTCGTTATCATAATATGATGGTTTTTAAATAATGTGCATGATTTCAAAACTCGTATTTATTTCAATTAGTACACCTAGGTGTATAATACACTTGATGTATTATTTAAACATAACGAAAACCTACACAATTATTTATTTATACAGTCAACAAAAAATATTAATTGTAACGAATGACTATTTAATTTAATCTCGATTTCAAACCACGAAATCCAAGCATAAAATTTTAAACAAATTATTTATATCAATATGTTTTGTAAGTAGGACGGTACAATTGTTTTCATGGTTTGGAAGCGTTTTTACGTATAAAAATCTAAAACGTTTATTTAATTTCGCTACTTCAATTGAAATTTTATTGTTGACCATAATACATAACATTAGTTGCTCATATTGGATGTAATATAATTATTACTTGTTACCATATAAACCGTACTTATTTTATTTAATATTATAATTTATTTTCAGAATTAATCAAATAATGTTTAACTCTACAATGCATACTGTAGACGTTTGGGCATAAACAACTGGGTGTAGTTAATATTATGAAAATAAAAAAAAAGCTTAATTTTTTTTTTTTATAAATTTTGACTGAAATCTGTCTCTAGAGAAAATGTTCATACACACAATAGATGTTATACAGACGAGTTTTATGCGTTTATTTGCTATACTTATACATGTATAAATGCATATATTACACTCCAGGTGGACGTAGTTCTATTGTTGTCGTACGCACATTACGAGCATTTTTATAATAACATAGTTCAAATAATCCAGGTGGGTTAATTTTTTCATTTTCATTAGTTACGATGGATTAGAACCCAGGTGGTCCCGATAAAGTTTGCTTAACCGAAGTCATTGGACTATATGGTTAAAAAGCAAAAAACATTAGGCTTAATAATTTGAAGGTAAACTATTGGAAGATAATAGCAATTTTTCGGTTCTATAAAAATATGCATACTTTAAGCAATAATTTTATTTCCGGTTATAATATTAGGTGAAACATATTTCGCCGGAAAACTAATTCCGTACTGCTATCATAATAAGTTCTAGGAGTACGTTTTTTTAATTTACAACATGATGTCAGCTAAATGATCAAATGACCAGTTGGTGATGTATACAGTACCAGTATGAGCAGCTGTTCGTACGAAAAAAAAAATCGATTGATTAATAATATAAATATAATATACACCTAGATGTTATACAATAGTAACGTTATAATATGGAAAATAACGGCTGTTGTAGTCAACTCGTTATAATGATTATATTATTATAATCATAGTGAAAAATAAGCATAAAAAAAATATATTTTAAATAATGGTAATCGATAAAATTCTGGTACAACGAGTGTGTACGAAGGAATAATGATAAAAAAAGTCCTCATTGTCGTCAGACGTCTCGTCAAATTGACGAAGTGGACGAGGGTCAACATAGTGACGACGACGGATGTACACGGCTAGACAACATAATACTACGTGTAAATACACACCGCGGCGAAGAGAAAGGACGTCGCGCTCGATGACGACGACGACGGTGGTGGCGGCGGCGGCGATCCTTTCAAAGGTCCCTGACCACGCGCCTACGTCGTCGCGTGGTCGGTTGTCCCCGCCCCACGTTTAACCCTCGAGCCATTGAAGGGGACTGAAGCTGCTACTACTATTACTACTACTACTACTACTACTACTACTACTACTACAACTACTACTACTACTACTACTACTACTACTGATACTACTATAACTGATACTACTACTGCTACTACTACTACTACTACTACTACTACTACTTCTACTACTACTACTACTACTACTATTATTACTATTTCTGCTTCTACTACATTGCCGGTGGTTAAATGTATGCAATAATTATGCGGCTACTTTGTGTAGTTATTGTAGAATTCACATGAGTCCTAATTAAAATGTTTCTCGATCGCCACTATCGTCTTGACGTAAACATTCTGGTGTACTTGTTCATTATCAATTTATACAATGTTATACGTTAACATTATGTATATACGAAAAATTGTAGTTTTTATTGTACTCTCGTTCGCGGCGAATCACCTCATTAGTTTTTCGATCAAAATACGATATTTCATGCGAAGCTTATTTGTTACCGTCGTACATACGTAATAATACACAATAATCGAATAGTTTACCGAAACGGCACGTCGTAACGTATGTATGCACGCACGCACACATGAACGCACGCGCGCTCGAGACCACGTCGTCGTCGAACACACCGGTGAAATACCGCGGTGGTTGATGGTCGGGGGGTAGGACGGGGGGAGCTCCACCACCGGTACAAAACAGCGGCAGCTGTCGCCCAGGGATCCGCGGTGGCGGCGCGGGCGCCCAAGGGTGTCTAAAATGTGTACGCGTCTACGCGTTGGTCTTACGCCGATATCCGTTCGCCATCTCCGTGTTTCACCGATTTGTCCACGGACCGAAAGCGATGAGTTCCTTGCGAGCCGGTAGGACTTTGCGTAACGTCCCATTAATGCTGACGCTTTTTGAAAGAAATGTAATCATATAGAGCGGTTTGAGCAGCCCTGGCCCGCAGGGTACAACAACATAATGCACACACCACGGTCGTACTGTACACACACACACACACACACACACATACACTCATAAATACGCACACACATACTGATAAACTACACTCATACACACACGTTTACGCACACACACTCAAACACGCGCGCGCACGGGTGCACACACACACACACACACACACACACAAAAGGGCGGTGTGCATAAGAACAGCTGTCGGTGTATACAGCGGCAGCAGCGACGGCGGCGGCCATGTTGTCGATCCTTTTCAAAATGTCTCTTTAACTAACACGGCACACGCACGCACCACACAACTTTTCGTATATCACACGCACATTATATACGCACGTATGTACTGAAGTGTATGTGCCGTAACTTAACACCGCCACCGCCGCTGTCGCTGCCGGGTTGCCGGATTTCCGACCAGCACGGTGTGTACAAAGATCCTAAATAAACGGCCCATGTCGCGTACCGGTTTTCGGTTTAGAGATTTCGTTGCGTTTATGAGCACTGTTCGATACACACGAAACCGGCATCGACGGGTTTGCGATGTTGGCCTGTGTGTGTGCGTATGCATTTGAAGGGCTTTCAAACGGAATATTCGCCACGCGCGATGTTCTGTATACTTTAATTTGTCGTGTTCGAGAATACTGAAAAAAAATTGTGTTCTGCACATTCGCGGTACAGACGTTGTAAAAATATGCAAACAAAACACTGTTAAGTCGATTAAATATTAGGTAGTGTTTATTAGATACAAGTGTTGATGGTTTTATACTTCCAAATACACAAACAATGCGTTTTCTACTTTATAATAGTACCCTTGTGTTCACAAATCCGTTTATGTGCGCACGAAATGATTTTGCAAGTATGACTCTAATTCTAACCGCAATAAAATCAAAAAAATCATATTCATTTCGAATATTGAAGTTAATTTAATGATAAACGCGTCTCTTAAGGACACCGTTAATGTTCGCGTACTGTATATGATTCGTTTGTAGGGTTAACATTATGGTAAACGTCATTATGCATAATGTGTTCATAGAACAAGCAAAGAAAACGAAAATAGTAGTTTTGCAAAATGAAACCCTGAACAATTTAAACATGTACGAGTTTATAACCGTATAGGATGATTTTTAAAAGAAATTCGTTAATGTCGTATTCGATTATGCGTTTTAATTATTTATTTTTTTGTTTTTAACAACTAAATTATATAATACGATAATAATATTGTCAAGTGATTAAGCATTTTCCTACGTTAATATAATGAAACGAGTTTTATATTGTGAGTGAATATTATTCAGTCTGATTTATATACGTAATTGAGGTCAAGAACATCGTAGACTCCGTATTAAAAGCGACAAAATAAAAATAATAAAATAAAAACAAATCAAATCCATTTGCGGGAACCTGGGAACGGAGCAGGCAGTTCAATTAGAGTTCGTTAGAGACTGTGCGCGAAACCGTCCACACGGAATTCATTTGTAAAATAAAATAAAAAAATAAAAAACGATATTCGACACACGTATTATTATTATTCTATATATTGGTATATAGTGTATGTGCGCAGACTAACAGTACAATATATATATTTAACTAAGGGAAACTCGGGGGGAAACTAGATCGATATAAACTGCGACCGTTTATTGCTACCTTCATACACACACACACACACACACACACACACACACACACACACACACACACATATATATATATATATGGTATCCCTCCTACCGTCCCTTTTCCAATCACACTCATATACGCACCCGTTTATATGTTTCATTTATAATCCATACGTTTATATATAATACATTATACATGATTTACTTAAAGCCTATTTGTCATGTACACACACGTTACGTCTGAAGTATAGTGTATAATTTTGTATATGCAGACTAATTTAGAAGAAATATAGCTAGAGATCTTTTTTTATTTTTTGTTTCCACCTATTTAGAAAATAGTTTATAATAAGTTGCCGTGCGAATAAGATTTTTTGATTTGATTTTATGGTTTTTCGGGGATAGTTGTTGTAATAAATATTCACTATTCATATTCATTTTAAGTCCGAAAGCATGTTTTTGTGCGTATATGTTGGAGACTTAAATAGTGGCGAAGACAATATTACGTCCACTGTGCTGTAAAATGTATAAACATAGGTATACACCCATGACGCGATAACGTAGCCAAACAGAAAAAAAGATAAGAAATAATATGTATTGTAAATAAAGATGACAACAGTCCGTAATATATTTTATATCACTTACGAGTACAAAATACCACAATAACGTATTTGTTGAGAAACGCATTCCGAGATATTAAAATTCCCATCTCGACTACGTCGCAACAAGACTTTTAGGAAACTCGTTTGGATCACATCGTATATTATATTTTATGTTGACGTCATTCTCTCACAATAACTAGTTTTAGCAAAATGTTGTCAGACCTTTTCACATGGGCTTAGAAATTATTAATATGTAATTGTAATTGTAGTCGTGAAGGCCATGTTGTTTTATTAGGGGTGGATACGATTTGAATTTTTTAATATCAGATTCTGAGCAAAAAATAAAATGTATAGTTGATTTAGCAACAATGTTGTGTAATTTATTATCTTTGAATATAAATTATTTTAATACAAATTCAGCCCTATTTATTGACACTACTATAGTAAATGCATAATTTAAAAAAATTGTTTTTAAAAATCATCCAGTAGTTTTAAATATTTTTGGAAGACAACTACAATCAATTTTCGATTTGTGTTATTTACTTTAAAACCTGTTTTCAACACATTTGATATTGGTTTTTTAGTTTCAACTTAAAAAATAATATTATACCACTTGTGTTTAAAAACTTAAAATAGAACATTTTCATATTAATTTAGTTCTATATAAATATTTCTATTTAGATGTGTGTCGTTAAATATTATAATATTGTATTGTATCATACTGATTTTATTAATGTTATTAAAACCTATTTTTCTTTTGCTATTTAATCGAATTTTACTTTAATACATTATTTTATTGAATACTGAGTTTATTATATAGCTTGTGTTGGTTGTGTGTCAGGTTTGAAGGCTTCAAGAGTTTCGTTATCATTTTGTTGTAAATAAAATGATGCATGTTTCAGCATCGTATTTTATGTGAGAACGTTCAAATCGAAGAATTATAAAAACCCCACTTGAAACGAAAAAACCAACCTTTTTCTGGTATCTAAACTCCAGAAAATAGCAGCAGCACTTGGTCTCAAAAAAACGGACGCAAACAGGAAAAAGGATGTATCTCGTTGTGTGTAGGCGGCGCCCGCCCGTATTAGGTTTCCATCTCATGTGTCTCACACTGTAGTAGATGTTTCTATAAGAGTACCTATTGTATACGATAAAATATAAATACAGAAATATTATTTATATTTTATGTATGTATATTATATGCGATTTTCGAGAGACGGCTCTCATTAATTCAGACGATAATCATGAATTTTCTCAGTAGTATAACATAAGAGATGTCGCGCGTCCTATATAATATATACTTATAAACTAGTTGGACTACATTTCGAGTTATTCGATGACGATAGGTATTACAAACGAAAAGAAAAATTACAATATTATAAATACACACATACATGCCAAGAAAACAAGTTCTCACGTGACGCGTATCATTATGTCGCCTAGAGGCCGAAATAAATTATAACAATACGATGGTTCATTCATGTCTGTAAAAAGATTCAACCCCTTTCGAACGTAACGTGGTGAAAGAGCAGAGAGAGCGAGAGAGAAGTTAAATCGTGGGTAGTAGTTTTTCTCACCCATTCGCCACTTTATGCTAATGACAGGAGTACACTGGTTTGTATACTCTTCTTTATTTTTTTTTTCGATCAAAGAAACCCACTTACCCATATATCGCTGAATGAATGTTATATACCTGTATTTTTAATTTTGACTCTGCAAAAAAAAAGGGTCGTGCATATGCGTATTACGGTGAGAAAGATATATAATCTTAACGGTCTCAAATTGTTGACCCCCTTTTAGTAATGTATAACATTTTTTTGTCACCGCAAACCTTTTTTTTTTCGGAACAACGAGTTCTAGGTGCATTTCAAAAAGCATCATTAAGTAACCTGTGCGATGGTTAAGAAAATGATTCATGTTTAAATTTAATCGAAAATTGTTTGATTGCAAAATGCCACGTTATAAAATATTTACATTTTAAATTACAGACGCAATCGCAGATGATAAATCAGTTGCGTAAATATGGCGCCAGAGGCTCAAGATGTAACATACGTACCGGATGTGATATTTGCTTGTAGAATTCTCAAAAGAACGATTTTCTTTTTTCATCCTAACGTGTAATATGACAGTTTTAGAAAAATTTATAAAAATATAGTTATATAACTGATAACACACATTCACACAAACAAATCAATATTCTGTCAGAAGACAAATCACTATTATACGTTTGATATCAAGACGCAATAGTCAGTAATAAGTTTTTAAATTAAAACTCCAAGTGCAGGCAATAAATTTCCTAAACTGTTTAATATACAGGCCATTACAAAATATACATATATATATATATATATATATATATTGAAGTACTTATATACAATTTGTACAATCGACCCTCTCGGCGTTCGTCATATTATTTTCTAATCGAAAACGCGCGCGTAGGGGTTGACTCTTTAAAATCTCAAAAGTCAGTAGTTCGTATACGTGAGCGTGACCCGCCGATACGGCCATAAGGGGTAAACAATTGATAATCATTCAACCCCCTCACTCGCTAGCCGCGTATATTATGTGTATAAATAGTGCACCCTAAAAAACGTGTGACATTCATAATTGCTTACCTCTCTCGCGTGCGCCACACGATAGGACGCGCAATTTATTCGTATGCGTGTGGTAATGATAATAAGATGCGTTCGACTTAGAAGGAGAAAACCGAAAATTATCATTTTTCTGCCTTCGTGTGTACGTGGATATACACATACGACAGCGTGCTGTATCATACGAGGCTTCAGTGTGTTTTTAGTGTATTAAAATGTACGTTACGTACACCGTTGATCCGCTAAGCTAGCACATTTATTTGTATAGAAAATAAATCCGCGAAGATAACGGTATTTTTAATGTGCGATGAGGATGGAAAGGTGTGCGCGCGCCGCGTACACTCGCGTGTATACCTACAGACAAAACAAACGCAGAAAAAACCGTTGAGCTAACTATACGCGCGGCGTGTATAAAATTACACGATGAAAAAAATTGTATATATAATAATAATAATAATAATAAAACCATATAGACCTTATACAGAGGTGCTTGTACTCGTAACGGCAGCGGATACATCGAAAACGGTGGCCAGGTGGCCTTCAGTGAAAACGATGATGAACAGCTGCATATATTCGTGTGTGTCGCCGCTGATGCGTCTGACAATAATTCATTTATGTTCTCCCTCTCTCTCACTCTCTCTCTCTCTATATATTTCTCTCTCTCTCTCTCTCTCTCGATCTCTCTTTTTCTCTCTGTTTCCATATGTATGTATGCTTCCTTTGCACTCGGCTTGCGTCGGTCCAGCGTAAATAATGCAATTTTACTGATGTTGCCATCGTTAAAAATGTTTCCCGCCACTTTTAACCGAAATTTGATAAATTCGATTTTTACAGATAGAGAGCAGATGTCTTGTCGCGAATGATTCGAATTAAGATACGTATTGTATGTGCATATTTCCCAGAGGTCGTATGCAATATACATGTACTCATGTAATATTTTCTTATCTATTTATACGTTTTCGATAATAATACGTATCGACTGAGTAATAATAAGTAAGACATGGTTTTAAAAAGATATTATATAAAATGTAATGCACAAAATGATGTCATTTCCGTGGAAGGGAGAAAGTATGCTCATATACACACACGCAAGCACAAATGGGAACTTTAATAACCAATCTACAACTATATATATACTTACATGTACGTGGAACATGTAAGTTTAAGGGCACCTAAATTGATTTTTTTCCCTCCGATGAACATTTGCGGCTAAACACGTAAATGTTAAATGTTCCATATAAATACTCAGTACGTAAGGCCTCTGGCCATAAAGTGAAACTGCGTAATCTCAACATATTACTTTTATAGAAGAAAATCCGTTGCTGAATATTTATTTTATTTGCTGTTTGTTGATTGACATCGACTACATATAATTTATTTCTTTGACAATCGGTTTCGTCAATCGTATACAAATTTTATAAATATGTTAAAAATGTTTTAGTGGTATTCAAACACGATTAAATAATATTGATTTTAATAATTATTTTTTTATTATTGTATTGACTAAATATATTTTTGATTCATTAGGTACCCATGTTCATTTTTTGCCCCTAAGTTTAAGTCTTACAGAATATCACAAAATATATGAAACTATTTATATATTAATAAAAAATAAAAATTTATAAATATTTCATATATTTTGTAGTAATATATTCTTTATTATTGATATATTTTATTAATCGGGGATATTTTATACATGGCCCGTTTATTTTTCTACCGCATCGTGTATTCTTTTATCTGATCGTTATTGCTAGGCAAAGTTTCGTCGATAATAATTTCCATTGGTATATAATTTCCAATATAATTCCAATGGTAAAATATATTTTATGTCAATAAAATATAATTTTAAAACGCATGTAATAATTTTTTGAAAACCAAATGGCCATTAAATATTTTATTATTATAATTACTAATATACTTATATTATAGGTCTTATAAATTATCACGGTTCCCTTGAGAATCTGATTCTCAATAGGCTATACATCCCAAGGGTCCTACGACCCCATTTGCGGAGGATTGACTACTTTAGGCAGAAGTAATTTAAAACTGTAACTAGCAATAATATTACTGATAAATTACATTTTTTACCTATTTTTGTGTGACATTAAAATTTAAAAATTATGTACATATATATGATGTATGATGTATGATGTATGTATGATATAGTATATTGGATGAAACAGGGTGCCTACAGATTATTCGATTTATTTCGTCTATTATTATACATATAGTATGCATAGTATTATTATTCGTCTATTATTTTTATTTTGAATGTTTGTATTATTTTATAAAATAATTTTTTGGTAATGATTAAGATTGTCACGGGACTGATATGTACTTCCGTGGTTCTTTGTCGTTGTTTGAAATATGAATCATTTTTTAATTGACGAGAAAAATTATTGTATAAATTATTTATTAACTTTTTTAAAGTATATCTACAATGCCAGTCTTTCGGAGCATTTTTTCTGATCCAATAACTGATCATATCTAAAAACAAATCTAAAACATGATACGGTAAAACGTATAGTCGCACAGCTCAACACAAACCAAATGAAATAGAGCAGCAGCTAGTGAATGAAAAACATAATGTTGTTTTTTAATTTTTTTTTTTTTTCGTCACGACGATTAATGCAAAATCAATAATAGAAGCACACTAAATATTGCTATGGAGAGGAAACCGTTTTTCAAAAAACAATTCAACGCGGAAAGACATCGGAGTTGCATATTGTTCATTATGGTTAACGATGCATAAGCAAGGAAGAAAAAAAAAATCGAACGTTACGTGGCAACATCGTGAAACCATGTTCCCAGACGCGGTGTGTGCGCACGGAGATTCGGATACATTTTGAGCGGGAAAAATGTAATATTGCGTAAAAGTCGGGTGCATACATGTGATGCGTACACGGCGTACTATAAATGTACGTACACCACGCACTCTGTATACGTATATGTACCTACACGTACGAGTGTTCCCGGAAACCGCGGTCGTCGTCAAAGGACGGTGTTTACGCGTGCGTTGCGTTGTAAACAATCGCGCGCAAAGGTTAAAGGGTAAGAACCCCGCGGGTGTTTATATTATTTTTCTCTGCTCCGACCGACCGCCCGCTCGACGTCCGTACGGCGCGGTGGCATCGCGCTGGCGCATTCGCTAGTGCTAGCCGCGATTTCAAGTTCACTCGGACAGCGCGCAAACGCCAATGCCGAACGGACGATTTGCACGTGATACCACACAACGGTCGTCGTCGTCGTCGTCGTCGCTGCCGCCGCCGCCGTTACCGTTGCCGTCGCTAGGCGGACACCACGTGGGTGCGGCGCGCGTGGTCGGCGGCTTACGGTGCGTGTGAATAAAGTATTGATTTTATGCGTGTCGCTCGCCCTTCGCAAACGCCTCTCTTCCTTCCGCATCCCGACCGCCCGAAGTCGCGTGCGTGTGATTCATCGCTGCCACCTCTCCCCGCCTCTGTATAACTCACTCATTCTTCTTCCTCTCCTCACTCTCTCTTCTTCCTCTCCTACCCATCGCACTCTCTTTTCATCCCTTCCGCCCCCCGATCTCGCAGTGCGTTCTCTCGCCATCACTGGCCGCCGCCACGCGATCAATTTTTCTCGCCACCGCTCGTCTCTCTCTATACACGTCCGCCACGACGACCCTACGGTCGCTTATGTACCGTTTACAACGTACACCTCTTACGCACTTCTATATACGTATACACGTATAAAGGTCGAGCATGCACTGTCCGCCGCCGACGGGGCTTAAGTCCCGAATGAAATGACCACGTGGTCGACAGGGTTTTCGTCGTAAACGACCTTTTCCTCGTGCCGTAAATTGTTTCTCGGCACTTATTTCCGCAACGGCAAACGCGCATTTCCGCGTTCGCCAAGCAACGTTGCACTCCCGTTCGATACGTTTTCGCTTTTCCGTCGCACTCTTTATACACGTATGTATATATATGTGCACGTACTATACGTACGTTATATTTTTATGTCTTATGTTCTTATTGTTACACGCGTTACAGCTCTTCGCTGTAATTGAACTCTAATTTACGGACCGACCGTTTAATTTGTTTAAAAAGTGTTTTCCCCTCCCGGCGTCATGTAGCCTACAGTGACGTATCATCGTCATCATAATCATCGTATAATATATGTATATATATATATATATATCGTCACGTACGCGTTTTTGTCGCTCCGTACAACGAAAAATTCGTTTCGAAATAAACGTCCGAAAGTATTTTTCGCGCTCCGCAGTTGCACGTCTCCGTCGGTAACGTTGCGTTCACGGACAACGGTAAAAAACAACGCGACCGGGCGCCTTGAGGATCGATAAATATTATTAAATCGCACGTTACTCGATTGCTCCCCGCGATAACAATCTTACACTGATTGCGTTTTCGTCCGCCATTACGAGCCGTTTGTGTTTGGTTCCAATAACAATATTCAAATCGCCCGTGTGACGTGAACCGCGTTGTCCGGCACGATCGTGTTTACGTCGATAAAAACGCGTAAAAGTTGCCAAACCGTGAGCTTCGTCGACCGCCCGTCCGCGAACCCCCACCCCAGAGATTCCTGCACAACATTTTCACCATAAACCGTTTCGGGTCGAGTTGAAATTTTTGTTTCCTCCCCGTACGAACTCGTAGCAGCTAGAGGGACTCGGTCTTATTCGCAGCGGGCGGAGTGGGCGGTATTACCGATTGCGCTCGTTTACACCACGTCACGCCGTTTGTCGACGCCGCCACCGCTGGTGCTTTATTATATTATTCGGCACGGTGTTGGGGCGAATGAGTCACCGCGACGTCAGCCGAAACAATGTTATTTATCGTTCGTGCGCACGATTCGGCGGAGTAGTAATAATATCGCGATCTTAAATATTAAATTAAAAAAAAAAAAAAAAACTGTAAAACAAATAAATTACGATTGTGACAACGCATTAACCGGAAACGTTTGCAACGAACGTACTGTGATTATGTATGATGCACAATGGATACACGCTTTAGGGTACGCTTTTGCTGCTTTCAGTACTAAGCCGTAATATCGCTTTTGACGATCGATCTAAAAGGATTGGGTCGCTGCTTGCCATTTTTAAATGTTTGATCATAATTTATATTTCTATACCTCTGCCTAGTTTTATTTACGATTGAACCGTAGCCGGGACAAATTAGTCGATATAATCAATGTATGAACATGTATTCATATCATCAAGCTGTTAAAGAAATTTTCATAACACTGAAGTCATTATCAAAAAGTGAATGTTTTATAATCAATGACTTATATTTTATACCAAGTACCACACAACTTTTTATTGCCCATCTGCTTTTGTCTATTATATATAATTTTAAATTCGAACGGACAAGTTTATTTAATTTCTGTTTTGCGATGATTTGTACCATATCTAACAGTAAACAAGCAAATTAATAAGATTATCACGAAATTGCTGTTATGTTGAATAGAGATTCTTATATTTTAACACACAAGGAACTAAGAAATTTATTCAGAACTCTTTTGTTGCAACATATGATTTTCGAAGGCATTGAAAAATGAAAGGTTCCGAAACGTTTAAATGGGAAATTTTATATAGACATAGGATTTAGGATTTCAAACTGAAAAAGGACAAGAAATATATTATAATGGTAAAGTAGAGCTCTATTTTTTCTAGTTACAGTCGACTTGTCATTAGCATGCAGGTAAACTGCTGATAGATGCTTCGGACGTCTAACCCTGACGATGTACCCGCCTGACAAATAAAATCTTATATGTTTTCACCGACGAAATTCAGCCATCAAATATAACCGTTGACAAATTACTCAACCTCTTCACCTCCCTGCTTTAGTTCGTCCCGAGTCAATCGTTTCTTTCGGCGCGCCTAATTACAAGTCTCTCCCACTCTCTTCGTACGCAGTTTATTCAAATGTTTGCGTACAAGTTGAGCGGCGCGTCCGATTGATGGCCCGCGATGGAGAAAAAGGGTTAGCGAACAGGACGAGATCGATCGTGATCCGCGTGCGAATAATGAAAAAAAATTTCCCTCCACCTTCGCCGGCGGAGGCGGCGGTTCGTCGTCGTACCGCGTTCAGTCATACCACACCGTAAACGTATATAATATAATTATATTATCGCGCGGCAGATGGGTGCCAGATGTCAATACGTACACACACACATATATATATACGCGCGTGTGTATATGCATATTATACACACGCACTTATAAAACGCACGTACACGTACACGGGCATCGAGTACAGTGTATACCTATACCGTACACGTACATGTTATACATATACACATACCTAAAATGCATATATTTATATACATATATGTATTATAAAAATACGTTCGTACGTGCAGTACATAAGTATATGGTACGCGTGTATACACGATATCCAGACTGACATATGCGACGGTAGACGCGCGATGACCTTACCGTGGCGCAGCGGCAGACGCCCGTCTGTGCGTACGGTAAACGACGCACACGGTCGCTGTAGGACACGTGAAAAACGGTCCAAAATTAGATTTTCTACACTAGCGCGCGTTGCGCGTGCGAGCGCGCACTTTCGCGCACCCCAACCACAACTGCATTGCACGTACCGTACGCTAAGCCTGGCCTGGCCACGGACCGTCGTCGTCGTGAAGTTTCACGTCTGTTACGTCGATGCGTCGTAGACTGTGGTTTGCGGACCCCTGGAAAATAAAAGTATACACATATTACATACGCGTATCGATGTTGATTTTTAATACGAAACTCTGTCTAAGTAACTCTCCGTTTCCTTTTCTCTCTCACTCTTTCACCATCTCTTTGTAATAAACATACAGTCAAACTTCTATTTAACGAATTAGAAGGTTATTTAGGAAAAATAACTTCATTAAAATCAAATACAATTTTTGTCGCTTAAAACACCATTTTACTGTACGAAATGTATAATAATTAAATAATAATATGTAAAATAATAACGTATATTATAAAATGAATTCATTAAGCAGAAATGTATTCAACTGAAAATGTCGCGGTTCCATAAAAAAAATTCGTCGTATAGAGAGTCTCGTTAGAACTTCGATTGTATCATCCGATGTATCTATACGTGCATTGTGCATGTACAACGGCAATTATAGTATACGTATATACCGACCAGGAATTAATGTACGCGTCTAGTTCTGCAGCGCATCTTCCAATTTAATAATTGACCCGTTAAACTGAAATAAATATATATAAATAATTGAATGATGTGTATACGTTGTTTATCAAATCATCCCTTTCCAGATCGTGTGGTGATAAACAGAATACCAATAATATAATATTATACTGTATCTTAAGTCTATATATATTCACGCACGTATTCGCATACAACAATACATTATAGACTTATTGAATAAGTGTATATTCACTATTTGTATGTTGAAACATATAATCCCATTTTCAATATACTCAATTGTATACTACGGTGACTTTGTCAGTATATATTATAATAATAATCATTATGATTATTATTATTACTATTTGTAAATTATAAGCGAAAACATTAATTGTATTCTTACCTATGAATCGCGCAATCGCCTGGAGTCTGCGCTTTAAGTATACAATTATTGTGTATAGCGTGTACTATAATATTTATGTTTCGTTTTGTTTTTTAATTTGTCTATATTATTTTTGCACTTTATTTTTATTTTCATTTATTTGAATTTATGAACTATTGTTTCAGCACCTCCTATATCTGACCAACGAATCCTATCCTCGAGGGGAAAATCGAAGAGGGCGTGGAAAAGGAAGTCGAGCGGTATGTTTTTATTTTGTTTTGGTTTTTTTTATTTTATTTTTTATTTTTTTTACTATTTACGGGTGCTTTGGGTGTTTTTTATTTTTATAATTTCCTTCCTCCTCTTCAAAGTGTATCTATTATATCGGTTTTACGGTCACATTTTGTTAAAACGAAATCGAAATTAAGAATTAAGACTGTGAAAAATACAACATTTAAATGATTATGGTCGTCCGTAGTGGAGTAGCAGAAGACTGGCATCTAGCGTACTAAATGGTAACTACTGCAACACTGCGTAATTTTGTACAGGGAAGACGAAAAATAATAATATTTACACCAAATCACCACGGCTGAAACACAAATATATTGGCTGAGTAATTTTTAACCACGTATATTTTTTTGTCGGTTCAGTATAGAATATGTGATATTTCTCAAGAGTAACAGAAACCGAAGAGATTGTTATGTCGTTTTTTTCATATGCCTAATTATTTTATTTTCAACCGTATTTCTCTATGAATCATCACCACATTGAAAACTGAATACTTTTTTCACGTTTCGCAATGTTGTCAATTATCTCGTGTCGCATTATGTGGTTGTTGATCATCCTTTTTATTCATCTAAAAATGCAAATAAAGGAGATCCAAAGGAGCATCCTGCTTAGTTATGAACAGATAGCAAACATTAAAATACGAATTAGTCCAAATTGTTATTCTTTATACACCTCGAATTAAACGCATACGCGTGATATCGATACCGCAAGCAAATTATTTACAAATATTGATGTGTTTTTAATACAACTTTGAACGTATGTTAAGTTTCTGAATCGAGAAGCTATCGAATTATCAACGTTTTAGTTGCACGCTCTTGAACGAGAGAAAAATCTCGATAATTTTCCGTTTCATTCGTGATTCCGAAACGTATACCGTTGTATCGCAACTGGAATGCACGCGTTCCGTTGCCGATCGATTTTTCAAGGAGTTCTGATGGTGTGCCCTTGTGTGCACGTGGTACCATGACAGTTTCAACAAACGGCCGGAATCATATTTACGTACGTTCGTTATTCTAAATGCAAATACTTAGGGGACACGATCCGTTCGGTTTTACACGGAAACTTCGTGTTCCTAAAATTTTCTTTTTTTATAAGTAAAACATTTACAAGTGCACAGTAGCGTCCTGGTCGGTTCTGTTTTCTGTTCAGCTACAACAATTGTAAACAATGGCTCTACAGCCAATAAGCGATGATGTGTGTTCCAGACAGACGTATGTTGAAGTATTCATGTTGCTTTTGTGTCCGTGTGTGCACTATATCATGAACTGCGACATCATTATTTCAGTACGAGTATAGGTATTGGTAAGCGAAATAGTCGAACATGTGCTCGAATCTCGTTAAAATCGTTTCAAATGCGCTGAGTAGGTAAACGAACTCGTTTTGGGTTTCTAGGTCGGGGCATCATCGTGACAGCTTTCAGGGTTAAGGTCTCGTAGCCGTCGGTACGGTGGCGGGTGCGCGTTGTATGTGCACAAAAAGACCCGCGGGTTTTCGAGGGGGGCCCCACTCGTCCCTAACACAAACAGGGTTATTAGGCGAAATCCTTCTCCGCCGCTTCTGACTTTGCGCGCGAATGGAGAGGTGGGGAGGGGGTTAAAAGGGCACTTTGTTGTTGTCGTCGCCTGCGCCACACCACCGCCGCTGCTGTTGTTTTCAATGGGGACAGAAAAACCCACCCCTCACGAGTCGACGTCGCCGTGGGGTAGGACAGTTACACGACTCGGGAAAAGGGGTGGAAACGGCGGCGTTACCGTCAGTGGTTTAACACGCGTACACGATTCGTTGCGGTGTGCGGTACGTTGCACAGGTATACACACCTTTCCACATCTTATGCGGTTTTGGAGTGTACCGACTGGCACGTGCGTTTGAAATACCGGAAGTATGTGATGGGCGACCGAAATGTGAACGACTGCAGTTACCACGGTATAATATTGCGGTACTGTCGTATCGAGCTTATTTCGGACATAGATCATCTATACGTTCCGCAACCGCGTCTGTATCGGTGAAGTTATTTTATTTCACACACATACACACATACATACACACATACATACACACATACATACACACCGTTTACGTTTGTTTGCTTTTGGTCACACGTATTTCGTTTTCGTTGCGATCGTTCCAACGAGTGGTGACGGATGCGGTTCCGGTCTTGCGGAAGACTCGTGACACGGAAAATCGATAATTCGTATGACGATGTTTCGTAGACCGATGCAGACGAAAACGGTCGTGCTTGCTGTACGGTTTCATTCGAGTTTCGCATGTGTATTATTTATGACTATTATTATTATTATTATTATTATTATTATGAGTATATATATATATTATATTCTTTCGCTACTACCCTCCCGACGAGGACCACGATAACCGTATATATAATTTATATATATATATGTATGTGTGTATTGCGTGTACTCCGACTGTAGTTCCACCCTCTTTAATTGCCCCGACACACACGTTTTCACCGCGCAGTAATTACAAGCGCGAAACTCTATTACGTGGATGAACGTGTACAGACGTGGCAGACGAGATGTGGGTGGTGGATGATGAAGAAGTGGCGGCACGGAGACCCCTCGTTCGATAAAACTAATCACTCGTTTTGCACCGCGACGACGATGTTGCCTAATTAAATAATCCGGAGGCGTGTACGTACGCGGAACACGGAAAAAAAAATCAGAGCACTACATAGAGGTGTGACGTTAGGGGTTCCGACGACCACGCATTGGTTCAGGACACGAAAGGTTTATAATTTTTTTTTTTTAACGATAAAATATATATCATGCGATAAATAACCTTTTCCTCGTAATAAAATACATTTTAAATTGCATATGTAATATTCAACCCTCGGTTGGAGCGATTCGATTGCTTCGAGAAATCCAATTGGTAACACTGCGTATTATCGATTGATTTTTCCGTTAAACATCCGATGCGAAAGCCGCATTTTCTTTAGATAGGCAACACTACCGACGGATTTGTACTCCGTTTCATATCCGTATACGACACTCGGGAATCGTTTAGGGTGGGGTAGAAAACATTATAAATGTAATATAATTACGTATTATACAGCCCTATATACGGTCGATTTTTTTTTTTTATTAAAGATTGAATTCATTCGACCAATATAACCATATCAACTTTCTTGCTGCGAAACTTTTCTTGTCGATACGTGCATTTTATAAAGTTAGACTAAAACATTTTAATTTATATCGCAATATTAAACTTAAAAAAATATATATAAAATGTTTACATGTCGGTTAAAAAGAATATTGAATATTAGGTTCAATTTATTATGATGTTTTTTTCATTTATGAAGAAAAATAACGCTATTTTAATTTACGTTGATTGATAAACACGCTAGTAAACCGTAATATTTTTATTGGCTCATAAAATTTGTGTCGTTATTTTTGTTAAACTAAATTGCTTTACGTATGCATCAAAACTTTTCTAGTTGAAACAATTAATTTCGTATTTTATTCGAGATATTTATATGTTTTATATACATACTATACTATATATATACTGACTTAATAGCCTAGCATAATTGGATGTTGAATTCAAATAAAAAAAAAAAAAATGTCATCATTGGTAGCTCAGAATATTCAGTTGACATTTTGAATTAGCTCAAACAATAAAATAATCGTAAATACCAATTTGGACTTTCATCTATTCCGTCAAAGATATATTTTTATTATGTTACAAGATTTATCGATTTTATCAGTACAGGTAGTTTTAAAAAGTCTATTAATTCCTTCGCTTAATTTAATTTTACCAACATTTTTAAACACTATTTATACGTGATCATAATCGTAAAATTTTTAATACATAATTAAAAAAATATATATACATAAATACCATAATTGCTATTAGATAAAGGTAAAAATACAAAAAGGTACATTTATAGATCAATCATTGATTACAAAATAAATGTATTGTATGGTAGAATCAATATAATCAAGGATACAATTCATAATATTAATGTGTTATATGTATGTTGAGTTTGTATTGATTACACGATGTAGACAATTTGATTAAAAATATATTAATATGGTTAAAGGTAAAACTAGATTATCTTGATAGTGAATTATATGCTTTTTTGGCGGAATCGATGAATCCCCAGCAGTTATATGCGGTGACTTCGATGAAATACGCTTCACGTTATTAATACTGATAATTTTTAGGAGTAGAATTCCATCCGTTTGCACGTACCAACTACTTGTCTATTATTGTCAACGGAACTTTTCACGGATACCGGTAAACTGTATACGTCCGGTAATTTTATCCATTTCGGAACATTACACGTTCCGTTCTTATTACACGTGTTTTTACTATTTATGATACTCCAATGGCTTCTGTAGTTTTTGGTTAGGATTAAATCGACAGGATGTCACTTCACGGATCGTTGTTTATTTATATACGATAGTGCGTTATCCACGTGTGATAAGTAAAAAACGGCACATGCTACGGACTCACGGTTAGGTTAGTATCAACATTTTTTTTTTCACACACGCGTGTAAAATATGAATCACCATATTTTGTTACCAGACTTCGATACAGTTTCTATGACAACAATGATTGATGATTCGTATTTTATTCATGAACGCATTTTACATAAAAATCTTAAGTACGAAAATAAATAAATTTTTTGACCAGGTATTAAAAAAAAGACGTACATGATAGAAATATGTATCTTGTTATTTCTTTATAATTATGTATAACAGTCATAAAGAAAAAAAAATCGAATTTTGAATTAATAATTCTAAAATAATTAAATAATTAATAACTGTAATATCAATATAATTAACTAGTAAATAACCACTCGATTCAATATTTTACGTTTAAAAGTTTGAATGGTAATATTTTTTGAATAAACAGTGCGGTTTGTTTATTTGATTGCGATATGAAGCGGGTATTGTCTTAGTGTTTATATGATTTAATTGAGATACCTACTATTGAGGTTTTGTAACTGTTCATTTATTTTGTACACCTATTATTAAATAGTATGAGCATTATTTATTATTTTATAATAAAGTATTACTCGTGCTTTGAAGTTCTATTCTTATTCTTTTTACAATTAACTGATGGAGTTGTAAGTTTTTCTTGATTTTTTTTTGTTAAAAATTTAATGTCTTACTTTAACTTAAATTACTATTTTGTAGGATGAGATTTAATTTAAATCAAAATCACAGAATGTTATGTTAAATTATCATTAGCAATTAACAAATTTTGAGTTTTTTGGTCACTCCAAACATATAGTAAACAATATCTAGGATGAATAAAATTAGTTTTGAAAAAGTATTTATAACTGTATGGTTTGAAAAATCCTAGAGAAAACAAACAGAATTTAAATAAAAATAAAAACACTAGGCTCATCTTACGCGATAGAAAATATCAATGACATACTGACGTAAATATATAATGAAGATAGGCTAATTACATTTAAAATAAAATCATGTGCGTAACTTTGTTAGAATCAAGTACACAGGTATAACTCTCATCTTTATAAGATTGTAAAGGCGTGATAAATCGAAAATTGATTTTAAACAACATTAAAGTTTGAAGAATTAAAGTATTTTTTTTATTTATTATCGGAAGAAAGTTAAATCCACATCGATTCGAGTAAGGTCTGTACGTGTTTGTGTACATTTTATATGAATATGTGCGTTTTATCGCCCAGAAACTTTCTTTCCGGCCGCAAACCGGAGTCGGACATACCGCAGTGTTATCGCAAAACGAACCATGGTTAAAAAAAAAAAAAAAAAATGAACCTCGTTGAACGTCTATCTGAAATTTTCGGTCATGCAAATAACGTCGCTACAAACGCAGTGACTGTTAATCATCACACGGGTTCTCTGTGTTGGTCAGTGGTGTTCCACTGATCAGTATTAATCGCAGCGGTAACATATGTCAAGGCAGTACGCGAGCGCGGTTTGTACGACACGTCGAAGAGAATAAATTAGTCGCGATCGGCTGTCGGGTGGTCTTTAGGTCTTTTCGACGGCACTTGCGTGCGGACGGAGCAACGATGACGTAAGAGCAGTGATGGATGTGTGAGAAGGCGAAGGGGAAAAATTATTTTTTTTGCTCGTCGTACGCAACGCAGTAACGCGGTAATGTAGTACATCGAAATGTGTACAAATCGTACGAAACGCTGAACGGCTTGGGACGCGTCGGAGATCGGGCGATGGAAAGGCGGTCGAAAGACACATTTTTTTTTTTTATTACAAACAGAACAACACAAAATATGCATGCAGTACATCAGATAATTAAATAAGTATATCTACTCCTTCAAGCTTGAGTTGGTTAACGACAATTGTTATTATTTTTTTTATCGGATAGCTCGCGCGCTGTATTACGGATACGTGACCTAAATCGCGTAACTCGGCAGCCGGCGAGGGCGTTGATGGCGTGGGGAGGGGAGCGGAGCGCGACTTCTGTTTCTCGGACGGTCGTAGAAAAAAAAAAAAAAACCGTATTACACGTGCATACTTGCCGTGCACGGTAGTACACAAACGGTGCGCGCACGGTATTAATGTGCGACGTGTAACGCTGCACGGTCGATGGTGTGCGACTTGCGGCAATTACCGTACGCGCGCGGTCGTCGCGTTCACGGCCGCGGCCGCACTGGAGCGCGTGGCCTCGACTTGGAGCGCGCGCGCGCCGGAAGACTGGAAGGGCTGGAACGGCGGTGACGGAGGCGCGAGGAACCGTTCGGCGAGCGGTAACCTCGGTCGGGGTCGGGCGGAGGGGCAATGCTTTCCTGATACCGCACAGTCCGAAGACCTCCGCTGATATCGACTGTGCTCTCGTGCACGCTCCGCCGCCGCACAACGAACACGGTTTACACAATCACGTGAAGTCATTGTATATCGTTTCGTTATTGCGCGCTGCTACGGCGTACGATTTTTCCAATGCGATCGCGGTGCACGTAAACGGTTTGGTGAAACGTCGTCGCATCAGCGTCACGCGGTCGTACCAATAGACGCTATGACGGCACGTCGTCACGGTACCGTTAACACGATTCCGGCGGGACAACGTGCCATCACCGTCGCAACTGTTTCCGCTACGGACACCGCCACTTCTACGGACGCCACTACCGCTACGGACGCTACGAGTGCAACGACTGTTGGTCGGCTGTAAGATCCCTCGGGGGAAGGCGACGCGTCCGATCTGTCGTGACGGACTGTGCAGGGTCTGGGGACGACACGAGATCTCGGCACATCCGGTGAGACCACTTGCGTTGTACGTCGCGTTGTTCCCTATCCGCGTTTGATAATATTAAGGCGCCTAGAGGCGTACCGGCGACAACATTTCCTTCCTCGCATCGTCCTCCTTCCGTGTCGAACCGCAGAGGTTTCTCGGGTTGTTCTTTCGTTTACGAAAAACCATCACTGCTCATTGTACGCACACGGTGATGATCGTATTTTTCTTTCGTATCATTCGATTTCTTCTTCTTCTTCTTTGAAAGCGTACGCGCGCGCGGTAGTGTGATAATTATGATATTCATTATTACAATAATAACAATAGTCGGGCACGCCGACAACTGGGCGATTCGGACCTCGAAGACCTAAGGCATCTAATCGTGCGAGATCATCGAGGCGGAACGTTTTTACACGAAACAGTGTTCCGCAGATATGTTGTGCATACTCGTTGAAATAATTCAATGTAGAATTGTACGCGTTGTAGTTTTATTGTATAATTTAAAACTATACGCAATCGATATGGTCTGTACGCGCCGAAGCAAAATTATCGAAACCGCTGTCAATCGTTTTGTACATTGATGTTTCATGGTAATTTCGAGCGACGGCCTCGCGCGCAAGGCGTACATTTCTACGTGCCCACAATACACACATATACACACACACTAAATGCTAATGTGCAGTCGTACCCGAGAAATGCTAACGTATTTATCGACGATGTTCGTCGTATGTAATGTACAGATTTAAAACGGTCTACCGACTGCATACCGTATACCGATTGACGAATGTCAAACCACATAACTATGTTTCGTAACTATGTATTATCTTACACTGTACGTGTCAACGACATGTTGATATTTAAAAAAATACTATCAATACAGAGCCTTATATATGGTTAAATCAATATCATTAATAAATACATTTATAGCCTTGTTTGACGTCGGGTGCCTTCGAGGTCAGAGCACAGAGTTAGATTTTTTATTTGGTTTCTATAATACGTCTTCCGTATTTTAATATAATTCTCTCGACTATTATTTTTATTAATTATTCATCACGATATTTGAATCAAACAATGGCACTAGAGAACCCGTAATCTATACGTTTAGTTAATATCATTACATAGTGGTCTAATAGTTTACAGCATTACTACAACATTTTAAATATCGATTTGAATAAACTTAAAATGTATATATGTTTATATATGTACGATGAAGTTGTATGTTAAGATTATATATATGTTATATATCCTGTTAACGGAATTGTACGGTTTTTTTACCGTTACTATGTTCAATTTAAACATATAGTTGTGTTATAAATTTAAGTGTTTGTTTTACACTAACGTAATCGAATTCATAATGATTTATGTTTTATCGTATTTTTGTATAATATTATTAATTTATTACATTCATTAATTACTGTCGATTTTGTAGTTCCGAGATTGATAAATAATATAAATTTTATTGCGTTCTCGTATTTTATCGAAAAATGTTTGTTGGTAAATCTGGAGAATACGAACAGACATCATAATATATTGTTGTACAGAATGAACTGGGTTATTATAAAACAATACTATGATTATATAAATCACAGATATGTTAAGTACCTACTATGCGTGATAATACAATTGAGTAGCTTATGTGTGAACATTTAGAGAACGCGTATTGGTTATTTTCTATCGCCGCTAATTGTTTTTGAGATATTTGAGTTGATTGTAAAAACGCCGTTTATTAATACTAAAACGTATTATCTTGCTAAATGATAGGCAGATAAGCTACTGAAACACAATACGCAGCGAATGTTACGCGGTGATTAACCGATTTTCGTAGACGTTATCGTCGCGTGCGTAAGACACATAAGTCGAACAACGAGACAAAGAAAATGGGTATTGCGATGGGAGACAACGTTTCATTCATAAATCCTGAACAGTTGCAGCGTTATTATTACTACTACTGATACTGCGTAAATAATAGATCTTTGCAGTTTCAAATAACAACAATTCGCGCTAAGTCGTAGATGCCACCCCTCCCTCCCCTCTGTTATTTTATTACCCCGTGGTGTTTATCGTGCTGCGCTTGTGTGTTCGTGTACACGCGCTGTGGAAGATGCACGTAACAAGTGCGTATCTCGAAAAACGATTGTGGAAGGTCGGGTATAAAATCTCTCGAGCGTATTTTCCACAATTCTCACAGCCTCCAGCTGTGGCACAACAGCAGAAGCAGCAGCAGTAGTTGCGTTATAGTTCGTGACAGTAGTAGTATAAACTGTATGTGTATACGTGCATATGCACATAAAGCATTGTAGAAGTCGATATATGGATGAGGGAGGGAAGAAAACGACCGTACATATATCCCACCCTCACATTGAATACTTAGGAAGCTCCTCGTTGTCGTTACTTGGCGCCGGTTCAAAAATATCAACCGCACGCCCACCAGTGTGATTCTTTCTATTATTAAACTAAAACGACCATTTGATGTGTTTTTATATTTTCTTTATTTCCTTTACTTATCAGTCTGTTTACGTTTAGCCGTAGTTTATATATGTTAAAGTAGTATTGACGCGCACGGTATTTATTCGGAATTTTTTTTTCTAAATATCTGTTACAGGCTTACAGGAACAAGGGCAATCGATCGATATCCGGGAATTCAGGTGCTCAACAGCAGTCCCCTGGACCATCGACCCCGTTGAACGGAGCTCCCGGTTCACCAGTGGTAATGACTGAATCTCATCATAACTCCGTACGAATATATGCTTAACATAAACTTTATACAATACGATATGCAATCCTTATATCATAATGTTTGGTTTGATTCACAATAATATATATCTTTCGATTTCAGCTCTCCGGAACGGTGTTAACCACGTCTGGTAACGGAACTGGGTTCTACGGTAATCAGGCTGTTAGCATTATGGAATCCGATCCGAACGGAATTGGATTTAGAGATAACCGATTTGGAACGCCAGCCACCGTGTGGCATTCGACTGACGGGAACGCATTGGGTTCGTAGAACCATTTATTTCCATATATACGAGTATTTGTTTAAAAATAAGCTTTGATTAAAAAAAAAAAAAATTAATAATAATTCATACTATTATAGAAACAAATATTGTAAATCGATTACATGCATTTTGTTTCATTATTATTATTATTATTTTCTTTTCTTGGCAGGTTGGACGGCTGTCACTCAATCGCCTCAGCCCCAATACGTTGGCCAACAAATTCAATTAGAAGATATACGATACCATTCACCTGCAAATACTCTGCATTATTCCACTCATGCACCACCAAATGTTTACAATCAACCGGGCTATCAGACGGTGAGCGCGGCCCAAACACCGACAACCGGATTCATTCAAGTCAGTAATGGTTTTGCTCAGCAACCCACTCAAGTTACCACTAGCTCGTTAATAAATGGTGTGCCGAATGTCGCGCCCACTATCAACGGTAACGTGGAGTACTTGGAGTCTTCTGGTCGAACTGATTTTGTCAACGGAACACCGAATTACAATCACATTTCCCAGACCGTATGTACTTTTGTTGTAGAATTTTATAACGACGCTCGTTTATGTAAAACAATATTTATATACATTTACAGGTACAAGAACAGTCACCTTCCCAGACCATGGATTCGTCCAATGACACGTCAGTCAAAGTAGTAAACAACAGTTTTAGTCAACCCGGTGCGGGAAACGCGATACCTGGGTACCCACCTCAACAACCTCCCCAATCGCAACAGAGTTTACACAACTCTAATGGGTAAGAATTCGTAATTTTCACGTTTCATTTCAATATAGTCTCTTCATTATTTATCATATCTTTTAAGATAATTTGATATTTTGTAAATATAGAATTATTGCAATATAATTAAACGACTAGTAAACAGTTTGCATTGTAATTAATATAACTATTAGTTTTATCATCATTATTACATAATTTATTAAAATATAATATTGGAAAAAAAAATATTAATTATTCTTTCCCTGTTATAGGTACCCAGGTAAAAATGATGGAAATTCCGTAGGGGAGGAGAGAAGTCGAATGTCAGATTCTCCAGCAACTGGCGTATGGGGTCAGTCAAATAATCAATATGATACATCAACTCCTGTATCTGATAAAAGCAACATAAATAATCGAATAAAATCGATGATACTTAATAAACAACAGTACCAACAGCAACAATATTTACAAGATACAAGACCACAAGATCAACAACAAGCACAACAATCCCAACATCAACAATATTTAAATGATCAGTACCAACAAAAAGAACATGGTTCTAGTGATCAAAATAACCGTCAACATATGCAGCAACAGCAACACCAACAGCATTCTCAGCAACAACAATCCCAACAACAAACACACCAACAGCATTCTCAACAGCAACAAACTCAACAACAAGTACACCAACAAGCGCAACAACAACAAGCACAACAACAGGCTAAACAACAAGCGCAACAACAAGCACAGCAAAGTGCTGCACAACACCAACAGTATCTTAATGAACAGTATCAAACAGAACAGAGGCGCAGTCCAACAGAGCAAAATAGTCATCAACAAATGCATCATCAGCAGCAAATACAACAACAGCAAATACAACAGCAGCAGCAACAACAACAGCAGCAACAGCAGCAGCAACAGCAGCAGCAACAGCAGCAGCAACAGCAACAGCAACAGCAGCAGCAACAGCAGCAGCAACAGCAGCAGCAACAACAACAGCATCATCAAAATATGCAGCAAACGCATAATCAACATCAGATGCACCAACAACATTTGCACCGACAACAAATAATGCAACATCATCAAGCACTTCAGCGTCAGCAAAGAAATGACGACAGTGGAGATGCTAAAAGTCCACTTAGCCAATCTGATCATCAACAATATTTGGCAGACTCGAAGCAAAATTTGATTAGCAATAATTTTTTAGTCCAAGGCCACCATCCTCGGAGCTTAGCTACTGAGGGTGGTGGCTTTTATTCGAAAGTCGAACGACATTCGAAATACGATCAACGTCACCACCACCATAATCATCATCTTCATCAACATCAACAACTACTACTACAACAAATACAGCAACGACAACAACAACAATACAACAACAAACTTTATGACTATTATCAAAATAGTTCAGAACCTTTTAAAGTCGCTCAAGTAAAAGAAGAGTTCAATGAAGTACCACATGAAGTGAGATTGCACAGGTTACCATTTGGAATCGATCCTAGAGTGAGTAAAAAAAATGGTTACGTATTCTGTGGTAATGGTGGTCCCAGTCCAATTGATGTTGTGGCTGGTCCATGGTGCTGCCGATTGGGTGGTACAGAGACTCCAACATCAAAACATTTATCTGATGGGTGTTGTCATGGATTGCAAACAATGGACGAGATGATCGATCCAGATGACATTAAACAAGAGAATGGTCTGCACAATAGCCAATGTTCTGACAATCTAGATGATAAGTAAGTGCTTTATTAAAATTTATGATTTTTTAGAATTTTTATTACAAAAAATTGATCTATTTTTTTTTTTTTGTAGATTGAAAACAAACATAAAACCTACAGTTCCTATTTGTAATTGTTTCCCCGTTGACCAAGCACCACCCGAACCTGGACCATTCTATACACATCTTGGTTCAGCGTATAGTTTAATTGAACTCAGAAAAAATATGGAAAATATGTCGGGCATACAAGGAAAAGGGTTACGGATGGAAAAGGTATGAAGTTAAAATACTAACTTGACAAAGTTCTGCAATCGGATATTAATAATTATTAGTCTCACCGATGTTTTTTACTTTTTCGTAGGTTTTGTACACCGGTAAAGAGGGTAAAACAGCACAAGGCTGTCCGTTGGCAAAATGGGTAATAAGACGTTCATCGACCGAAGAAAAACTATTACTTGTCGTTAAAAACAGACGAGGTCACAAGTGCCAGCACTCCTGGATAGTGATTTGTATCGTGGCGTGGGAGGGTATAATGTCTGACGAGGCTGATTTTTTGTATACGATGCTATCACACAAGCTTAATAAGTAAGTGTTAATATATTGTAATATATTTTTGTTTATAATTTGTGATAGGAATTGAAGTTATTAATTAAAAATTGTTTTATTCAACAGATACGGAGTACCAACTACTAGAAGATGTGGTACAAACGATCCGAGAACATGCGCTTGTCAAGGACTTGACCCTGATGCGTGTGGGGCCTCATTTTCATTCGGATGTTCATGGTCGATGTACTACAATGGTTGTAAATATGCTAGGAGTAAAGATGTACGAAAATTTAGACTCTCCGTACGGACAGAGGTACGTTTTGATAATATTTACCGTGAAGAGAGTGGTACCAATAGCATAATAAATGTCGTTTAACACGCATAATTTAATATCTATAATATTTTCATTTTTGTTCTTGCTATAATAGGAACAAGAGTTAGAAGAAAGATTGCAAACACTGGCTACGACTTTGTCGCCATTATATAAGTCACTAGCTCCGGTATCGTACAACCATCAAATCCAATATGAACGTGAAGGATCAGATTGTCGATTAGGATTTAAACCAGGTCGTCCTTTTGCGAGTGTCACGGCTTGTATAGATTTTTGCGCTCACGCTCACCGTGATTTTCATAACATGAATAATGGCTGCACAGTGGTGAGTTAATTTATTATTCGTTATTGGACATATTTTTTAATGAGCCCTGAATAAAATTAAGGTGGTAACATTGAACAAACATCGAGGGATGCAAAAACCTGATGACGAACAGTTGCATGTACTTCCTCTATACGTAGTAGACGAATCGGATGAATTTGGTGATAAACAAGCTCAAAATGATAAATTTAAGAACGGTTCAGTTGAAATACTTTCCAAGTATGTATCGTTAATGGTTGAGTGAATATACATTTTTATTGAGTTAATTTTGTTTTCTTGCAATTTTAGATTTCCATGTGAAGTGAGAGTGAGATCGGTACCACTGACGCCGTGTCGACGTAAAAAACGTAAAGACGAAGAACTCGAATCGCCAAGAAGAACACCTCTGCCAACGAGACAAAAAAACCAACAACCGAACAAAACCGTGACACCCAAGTTCAAAGTTCACAGGTTCATAACAATCCATTTTAACAATAGTAGTTTGGCTAGCTCTGTACGATGTTCTAACTCATTTACGTTGGTTGGTTTAGATATCTTCGACGGTAATAGATAGTCCAACGACGAACATGTATCAACGCTGGAATCAACCAGGTTTACTGGGGCAGAGTCCGTCCAGTTTCTACAACGGACAGCAATACAGCCCGTGGAATAATTTTGGTAGGTTAATCGGTTTTCAATCGGTTAAAAACAATTCAACGTCCGTTTTAAACGTGGTAATATATGTTTTGTTTTCACGCAGACAACATAATGTCTCCGAGCATGGTGATGGAAATGAATTCCAAAACGAACGTGACGGCTAACCGTCCAACGCCCAACCGTCACCACGTGCGCAACTTATGGCCACCCGTCGGGGGTGGCTTACCCGGCGGTAAGCCGTAGAACCTTGCCTGCAGGGTAGTTCAGCTCCGATGCTGCAAAATCCGTCGGATTACTACGGCCAGTCGACCAGCTACGACCAGACCAGAGCACCAACTGCGAGACCACCGATGACTGACCCGACGAACGTCGACAACGACCGTTATTATTATAAATCTAGTCAAGTCCTTTCCAATCCGATGGCGGCGGTAAACGCCGTCATCCCTCCCCCAGCGGAGTACAGTCATTATTACGGTCAGCAGCCGAAGTATTCCCAACACCCGGCTGCCACGATCGCGGCCGCTAACCACCGGTTTCCACCGTCGTCGGTGCCGCCGCAGCCGCTGCCCTACGCACAGACGTCTCAGCTGTACCCTCGGGCCCAACGACTTTGTTCAACCAGGTGAGTCCGGCAACCTTTGATTCGCCGCGGTCTCGGCAACGCCGCCTGTTATTAATTTAATTTTCAATTTATTTTCACCTCGCAGGGGATGTCCCAGTATCAACTTCCAAGGTGGGATCTATACGGACCGACACCGTACTTCCCTTCGGTCGTTGTGCCCGAATCGACGACAGCAACGGCAGCGGCGGCGGCGGCGCCGAAAGTTCATCCAATAGGCGAGGTGACCGATTACATCGAGAACGAAGAATGTTTTAAGGTACGCACCGTCGTCGCGCGTTTCCCCGGCTCGCGTATCGCTATTTACCCTACCCCCACATCGTATTACTCTTGAGAGTGCCGTTCGTAACATCGTGCGCCGTGTGCGCAAATTTTGCAGGACCCTCGGTTGGGCGGTGTGGCCATAGCGCTCAGTCACGGTTCCGTTCTGTTCGAGGTGGCCAAACAGGAACTGCACGCCACCACGGCGCTCCGGAAACCCGACAGGCTGCACCCCGACCGCCATCAGCCTGGTGTTCTACCAGCACCGGAACTTGAACAGGCCCAAGCACGGCTGGGACGAGTGGGAGGAGAAGACGAGGGCGCGTAAGATGGGCAACGCGTCGTCGAACTGCGCGGCCGCGGCTACCGCCGCGACCACCACTGCCACTGTTGCGAACGCGTTGTTGACAGTCGCGGGCGGTCGAAAATCGGCCACCGTGACGACCACTACGTGGACCACGTTGTTCCCGATGTACCCGTGCGTGGTCACCGGCCCGTACCAGAAAAATCCGTGTCAGTAGTGAACGAGTCGCCGAGGAATAAGGGTTAATTTTTGTTATTTTTCCCCTCGACCACCATAAAGCCATACGGCTCGCGCCACGTGATTTTGGCTTTTCCTCTCCACCCAGTCCTACACCCGCCACCAACACCTCTCGTTCCCTTTTCCGTTGTATACATGTAATATCATCACACACACTTCTCGAATTCCACTGAATGCCAAAGAAGCAATAATATGTATTGTTTATTTTTTACTTTGAAATAAATTTAGTAATCATTTTATATCGATAAGAAATATTAGGTTATAAGTTTAAATTTTAATCACAATTTTTGTTATAATTTGTTTTACTTTTGTTTTATTTAATTTTTCTTGTACATAGTTCGAAAAAAAAAGTCATAATTCCCTACAAGCGAATGTGTGTAATTTTTGATTGACAAACTTTTTTCGTGTAAAATTCCAATTATTTACTTAGCGTTTTATTTTTTTACTCTTAACTTATTATCGCTAATGTATGTGTATACTAAATATTTATAATACGGACGTATTGATAATTTTAGTTAATATGGCTCCGGGTTAAATTTTTTCTTTTGAGCCGTAAGAAATTCTGGTCCATGAACTCGCTAACTATTCTTGCCTATGAGTTTGAAAACGATCGATTTATCGATTTACCCCTTTCCCTAGTTATTTTCTTTTAAAACTTAAGAATAAGATTATTGAATAATTTATTTTGTGTTCATCAAATAGATCTCTCTACGGTCGTAGGTAGAAATTCCATCCCACTTATTAGTGTTATATGTGTAAAACACTGGCGAAATCAGAATTAAAATGTAATAATAATAATACTATTATAAAAAAATATATCAAATTCGACTGATTAGTTAGGTAGCTATCATAGGGGTATAGTGTGTGACCTTCTTAGTATAGGAGTATTTTTAATCATTATAATAATGCAAGAAAACAACGCTCATAATTTTTTGTAAAATTTATTTATTTTTTCTAGAATAAATCATATGTATAAATTTGTATAAAAAGACAGTATTTAAAATGGGAATAAAATCATAAATATATATACACAAAGACAGAAAGTATTATTTGTATGTATATTTATAATATATATTATATTTTTGGAAGACTTTTTTTAGAATAAAAATATAAGAAAATTTAATAACGCGTTGAATTTCAAATAAATATTTTAAAATGTTGCGATTTTTGTATTCTAAATGAAAAACAATAATATTTATTTATAAATTATTGATGATTGTGTGTTCCATAATATTGTAAGGTTAAATGATAATTATTTTAAGAAATAATAAAAAGACATTCATATTCATATATTTATTAGTTTAAAATTTTAAACATTATGTGAAATTATTGATAAGCACTGAGCTTTTTTTAACGACGAGTACAAAAAATATGTATCTTAATTTTAATGCGACATTGAAATCTGTTTGTTTTTTTTTTATCTTTTACCCAGAATTTTTTATGACAAAAAAAGTCTGTCTTCCAAAATGTTTTTGTTCATTAACGCTGAACCATGTATGTTTTTTCATGTACATTTAATTAATTTAATTAATTTTTTTGTATTTATTTATTTATTTATTATTATATATTTTTTTTTTTACTATCCGTATCCCTACTTTAATTTATTTTAAGGCTTATTTATAATATACACCATGAAAAACGTATTTAATTTAGTGTTGTAAGTCAATCGAATGTAACTATCGATGAAATTCTCTTGAATAAAAAGAGTTTGTACACACTTTTCAAAAAATTAGATGGTTCGTGTTTTTTTTTTAGTTCCGATAATTCTATAAATCATCTGTATTTAAAATTATGTGAAATGCATAACCACTTAGCTAAATAAGAGTAATTTCCAAAAGAAAAATATATTAAAATAAAGCAGGTAAATGATAGATATTGGTTTTGTGCGATATTTTCAGGTTTGTCATATTTGTTCGTACAAATATAATGTCTTATATAATATCTTTATATTATCAATGATATATTTTATCATTGTTTAATTAGAAATATGTCTTATACTCACGTTGAAAAGGTTATTATGAAAATCGAGTGAAGAACTTCTTAACGTATTATACATTTTTTCTATGTTATCTTATACCTTATTCAACCAAATATTAAGACTTGATGAAGATTTACCGTCGAGTTTATTCAGAAAAATAAAAAATAAAACTACAACCATTCTTACGAACAAAACCTGATAACATTTCAGGTATATAAAGTATAATATTCACTAAAAATTCTAAAAATGCTCTAACAAACCCTACTTAGACTTGTTCCAACATTCGTTGAAATTTATAGGAAGAAGAATAATTAAATTACTACAGTTTCAAAGTTATGAAGCATGGCCAACCATTACAATCAAATCCATCAAAATTGATATAGTTTTGACAAACCCTATTGATGATTTTTCAGAAAACTTGATCAAAATATAAGCTCTGTAACAGAAACAAAATGTAATGCTGGAAGTTAGCGTCAACCAATTTTTTTTTTTTTTAATAAAATCTTGGAATTTCAACAACTTTTGGAGATATTCCTACAAGCTTGGCTTCAACTATTTTATTAACAAAACAAATCAGTCTAGTTAACTTTTTTCAGTTCTTGAAATTCTATTTACTCCAATACTAGAACATTTAACAGTAAAAAATTAACCGTTTAATTCGCGGAGTTCTCGTCATGTGCGCAAACAGGATCATCATGATAAAATAACGCACAGGATGAGGATGATTGCACTAAGCCCTAAAAATATGGGCTTAACAGTTGAGACGTTTCTTAAGAATGGCTTCCGTATGAGCAAGACTAGTATTGTCTGTTGTACTAGTACAGCAGGCATGTCAAACATGCGGCCCACAGTAAATTTTTTTGTGGCTCGCGGCTACCAATATTAACAAAATAAAATCGAATAATAAAATGTTAATTTCATGTCGCAACTATCTTAGATTTTAAGATAATGTTATGTTTGGTATACATTATTGTGTCTTATATTCTGATAAACTGTAGTCGAGTAAGTTTTATTGATGGTTTTATACGTGTATATTTATATAATAATAAACCATTTTTTTTTTTTTTTTTTAGTTACATTTTATATGTGGTCCACGTAGTAAGTTGTTCAATATATTTGGCCCACTTGATACTATGAGTTTGACAATCCTATAGTACACGTATTTACATGTTAATCGTATGTTTGTAATAAGTTTCTTCCTGGTAAAAATGCTTCGAAGGGGTTCAAATCCACACCGGAGAACGCAGATCTTCAAGCTCTTCCCGAATACGATCGCTTGCGTACTCGTCTCCACGTTGTGGAAATCGAAATCAACCGTCGCAGCCGTGGGTATACCGAGTGAAATAAAAATAAAAAAGGAATATTATTAACCTACGTTAACATAATATATTATAAATAATAACGTTACGTGAATAATATTATTATATTGTGTACGAGATCAATCGGTTGTTGCCGTTTGACGCCTGACGAGAAGAACCAGTTAAAAACGCGTTTTTTCACGAAAAGATAGTTGTAGCAATACGTTATTCTAATAAAAAAGTACACGTGCACAGAGTATGGCGTAGGTATTTTATATAATTTCGTACGATATTTAGATTTCGCGCACTCGAAAGCCGTATAGTCGCTTTCGAATCATTTCTTTCCTCCCAGAAGACTTCTTACTAAACTACTTAGCGTAAACGCGTGTGTATGTTTGTACGCAGCTTTACCGCCATTTCATTGGATTGTGTCATGAGTATTTGACGCATCACACGGGCTTGAAAGACGAGGATAAAGCGGGGGAAAAAAATTATAGAAAATAAAAAAAACCGTTGACGAACAGATTCTTAGTAACGTGCACGCAATGCTGTAGGTCATGCTGTAGTGGCGCGAAATACAAAAATAATTTAGATTGGTCCATCGTCACCGGCCGGTCCCGCACGGTTGCCACAAGAAATCGGATCCTAGTTTCGTAAACGAGTTTTCAAATCATTTTTTTCTTTTCGTTCTATCGTAAATTATTCTTTATTTTTATGGTTCCTTTCTATACGATCCACCACGGTATGATCTCTCCACGTCCATGCGCTATTGTTTCTTTGAAATGTGGTGGGGGGGGGGGGGAATTAATATCGCTAAAACATATGCGTACCCACGTCTCCCTCACTACTATAATGTCACATCGTCGTAACGAATGCGTTCGGTCGTCTAACGAGAGACTTGCATTTCCAACAAATGAACAACGCTCGCATGCGTACCTAACAATACGAAGAAATCGAATTCGTATTTTCTCCGTCATCGAAAGATAATATTTAGATTTAGTTTGATTCAGGTCTCAGCTTTTTTTTTTGTCCCCATATGAATTACTTTATTGTTTACGTAATAATATTTTTATACCTCACCGATACGAACTAACATGCGTAACAGTGGCGGTTCGTAGATAGGAGCGATGGGACGATAATAAATGATAATTTTGGAAGGGGGGCGCCTTTTAAAATTATCATTTATTACTAATTTATAAGTTTTAATATCAAATTTCACAGTTATATTAAAGTATAATATTGTCAAAAATAAAAATTGTGTTTTCTATTTTTACATACAATCTGTAAAATATTAACATTGTAAAAATACTTGGTGCATTGACACAATTATATTAATAAATAAAAAAAAAAAAATAAAAATATATTTACATTAATAAATGTTATGAAAACATTATCAGATAATGGAGTTTAAAAATAAATAATTCAACGGTGTATCTTCTGAAAATCAATAACCAATAACAATTTGCGGGATCCGCGAGTGGCGCATTTGATACTTGAAAATCGCTCGTCATAACTGTGATCGGAATACAAAAACTAAGAGGGAACTTAGTCAGGGCGATGATTTTAATCGCCTGATATGCACGGATTCTGAACTTGCGTATGTTTACTATTTACTTTGTGGGTTCGTAACTCTAATCAATTATTATTAATTTTCAATTTGGTATTTGCTTACATATTTACGAAGCACAATGGTAGAAGAAAGGTTAAACATTCTAACAATGATAAATATTGAAAATGAAATGATTTCAAATGACGTTAATTTTAATAAAAAAGTGGTTGATATGTTTAGCAAAACAAAAGATATTCGTTTAGATTTTAAGTATAAAGTTTAATAAAATTTGTTTTTTTTTTGTGTAATTCTGTAGTTTTTAAAGTTTATATTTTTATTTTTCTATAAAAAAGTGTTTAAAATATTTAAAATATATATATTAAATGGATTTAATTAAATAACAATTATTAATATAATTTGTGTTCGATACTTTTCACAAATAAGCAATTTGATATAGTGTTCCCACTTTCAAAGCACACGAGTCGCTATTGGTAATAAAATGTATGTGTGTTATGAAATGATCGA
The DNA here is from genome assembly GCA_034509805.1 of Sipha maydis. Lineage (NCBI taxonomy): Eukaryota > Metazoa > Arthropoda > Insecta > Hemiptera > Aphididae > Sipha > Sipha maydis. The sequence continues at coordinate 69,175 of JASXSY010001663.1, forward strand.
AGTTTATTTGGAATGAACACGTTGCCTTTGGATTACGTTTCCTTCCGCAATCAATCGATAATGTAACAGAAACGTCAAAATAAAATGTTTTGTGACGTTTCAATATGACTGTGATCCATTTGATTGTTCTGGTGATTATCTATTGTAATATGATACAATTTTATTATAAATTGGTGTACGTTAAGAGAAAAAATAAACGATATCGGTTGAACATTCAACAATTTCAAAAATGTTCAACCATTATTTGCGTGTACTTATTGTGTTTAAATTTATTCACTGATGGATATTCGTATTTAATATTAAATATTTGCCACTCGGAGTCATCGACCGAGTATTTGCATACGTATGTGAATGACGATTAAGTTTCGATTGGGTTTCAATAGAATTTTATCGTATAAAATAGTATTAATAACTAAAATATGCATTATTATAACAGATGTGTTTTTCAAATTTTACTGAATGTTTGATAACAACGTGGATTGGTGACTGCGACTTACTTAATGAACAATGCATAAATCAATTGTTATTTTAACCACTGAGCGAGTTCAGCGAAAGTTTTTGCGTTTTATCAGTTATGTTCCAGTAGCTAATTGGTTTGACCTCTCCTTATTAGATGAACTAGTAAGTTACAGAGTAAGTACACTGCTGGAATTCAATTTATTAATGGTCTATTGAATGGCAATATTGACTCATCAGATATAATCTCACTTTTATGTTTTAAGATACCCCATCGGGCTACGAGAGCTATCATTATTTTTTATGTCCCTCGTTCCTCCACAAATTTGCTTAAAAACTAACCTATTAGGCATTTAATGGCGATTGCCTATGTTGAGCCCACCTTTGGAAACTTATTATGTTAATTTATAGTTTCGTGTATAATAATTATGATGTATTTCATTTTGACAAATAACATTTATTTTTGAACTTTATACAAACAGTAAATATTCTTAAAGACGTTAACCCGTTCATTTAAAAAATAAAATAAACGGCCGAACCTGAAGAAAGTGAGTGTTTTGGTTCTAGTATACATTTTACATAAGTTTATATTATGCTGTAAATACTTGGACAGTGTATCTTCTGTTAAATACTGAACCGTGTTAATGCTACGTATGTTTCACATTCAATGATGATGAATTAAAATTCGATTCCATTCGGAAGAAAAAAAAAGTGTATGCTTGTATTCGATATAATTTGTACGCGCATAACCATTGGTCGCAATATTATATATTCTATAATTTTATGTTATCACCCTGTAGATACTATCACTGAATGCATTCGGATTTAAAATGTATTATTTTTGTTCCCAGAACCGTATAGTACACCTGTGAGTTATATATTATACGATCGTAACACTGCGTGGACGCGATAAGTAATACTTAGTAGGTTTTCAACGTTACGACGAGACTTTTTCGGTACAATTTTCCTACGCATACTTAACCTATCAGTTATGCGCGTCGCATTTACTCGTTGAAACAGAGTATTACAATATTTATGTACGTGTAAGTAGATGAATGTATAGATAAATAAATAAACGAGTGTGTAAATATCGTACCGAAAGGGTAACCGACGAGAATACGAAAACGATTATAAGCGTACGACATAACAAATAATCTTAAAGTCTTAAAGTGTGGGGACGTAAGGGGACCCGGTCCCATTGCCTGTCATCTTTCAAAATATATTTACAATCAGTTATTTAAAACAATAAATAAGTAATTTACAAGTTTATAGTATACGTTTTTACTGTACATGACTAGTTTGTAGAGGATATTGTTCATTGAAAACACCTCATATACATAATTAATTAATTACCTAATAATTGTATGTGATTATATGGAACGCTGAGAGTGATTAGAGTCCTCGGTGACGTTTTTTTGCCACTTAAAATACTGATTACTACCGATCATATCGCAAAGAAAATGTACTGCCCGTAAAACGCGCGAAAACTACGGTTTTCCGTTAAGTGAAAAGTGTAAAATATGCCTTAGGTGCTTATACTACAACAGTACTGGTACTAAACGATTCATAATAACATGTGCGGTTAAACTTGATGTTAAATACGTGTAGTATTTGTCAAATCACGCCGAACGGCCGGCGTATGGGTGAAAGGTGCGGGCGTATGAATTTTTATTTTCGTTTTTACGACCCGCACGACCGCCCACTATTATAATGTTTTACAAGTGCATAAAGTCCACCGACAGCACAGTAAAAACCACGTAATGTCCACGGCGCACTATTATGTACGGCTTGTCGTATGGGGAAAATAATGGAAGTTAATAAAAAAAATAATCTATGAAGCGCGTATACGAACCTGTTGGAAGTGCAGTGCCCGATAAAACAATATTGCGCTTTTCGGTACGTTTGTTTCGCAGTTCCGAACAACCTGCGGATTTGCATCGTGAAAAATCTTAAGAACGTGTGTAGATAAAGGTTGAGGGCCGTGTAACAAATCTAACGGTACGGATACACGGCACTAGACAATATTCTCGATATGAGGGTGCGTGTACGTATACAATACAATTAATCCGACTAGTATATAAACTATATTGTTCATTATTCGTTTTTTTTTTTTTAGGAGGGCTTTGACATCGAAGGTCATCAGCCCCCCGCGTGCGTGATTTTTATGGCATACCGTTTTTGTCTTGTACTGATCATAATAATTAAACATTCCCGTCCGACAAAGTTTTATGGCAATGAACGAGTGAAAGGATATATAACGCTACATTTTTTGCGCATATTATTATAATATATATTGTGATACTTTAGAAAATTGACTGCTCGTAGTTCGTGCAGGTAGGTGGTGTACAATATACACCGATATCAACTTACCTGTACAGTACACACGAAATCAAATCGACTCTGCGCGGAACGGTAAAATAATGCGGATTGATGACTGGTGGTCGTCAATAAAAGCGGTCAGCTTTGTTTCAGCGAAGTCCGTTAATGAAGCAGATCTGGTACCAACACAATTATACAGAAACCAAATGATTTTTTTTCGATTTCTTTCCTCGGGTATAGGATTTACAGGGTCGTATTGCAGGCATTATTACATAATATGTCATGTGTAATAGGTTATTTTTTATTCGATGTTTCGTATATATTTTACCATCGTTCGCGATTAATAACGAACATCCGAGTTCCGATCAGTTGCAACAAAAATAATCGAATCGGTTCGTTTGATCGAATATTTTTATAAGAGCTAAAAAACCTTCGAAGTGGCTGTTTTAAACCCACGATGAACGCGCGAACGTATACAAATATTATAACTAATATGGGCACTATATGATATAACAAGTGAGCAAGAGGTTTACGACGATACGTGAGCGTATGATAAAAGTTTTCTTAAAATAAATCTCGCCAACATTTTTTATTTTTCAAATTACCAATCTATACGATTTTGGTATAATAATCGTGTATGATAATATAAAGAACGATGGTGAAAGATTCGTGATCTGGAGGAGCCACCCACTGAAAACACTCCTAAAAAATTAAATTTGTATGATTACCATAGTCCGGAAACCGCTTTCTTTTAAGCAATTTCGGAAGGGACGATTACGCATCGATTGCGAATGATGCGAAAAAATATTTCATTGAGTTTCTATAAAAATACGAATACATTTTTGAAATTAGTTTTCACGCAGTTGCAGTTGTCATCACTGCAGTTTTCGGTATTGAGTTTGGTTCTTTGATTTAATACATTTAACTAAATATTACAAATTAAATTAGTTAATTATAGGTACTGTACACAAAATGTTTATTACATTTATTAAATTATGTTTATAATTTATTTAAACTTAACTTTCAGTAAAACTTTTGTTCTGAAAGTAGTTTGTCCCGATTTGTTCGAATAATGAGACAGTTATGCATTTATAATAGAGGATTAGATATTTATATGGAATGATAGTTTGGAATGAAAGCGTTTATAAATATTTATAAATATGACGTAGGCGTAAATTGAATATCAGTTTACTCAGTTATATTTTGAATAATAAAATAGCTCAGCAACTTAAGAATATTTGAATTACAATTTAGAAGTAAAACCCATTGGTATGAGATAGGTAGGTTATTCGATATTCCTATCCAGTTCACTTATATCTGAGATTTCTTAATCACCTATTTAAAATATTTTTTTATATATTAACCATTAACGTAAATCTCAAATACTCAAAAAACAGCGCCATTGCAGACTACAACTACGGTAGTACTGTAGATGTTGTTTTATGAAATTTTTTTTTTTTTAGAAACTTCATGCTATATTTTCATTCGGTATTAAGTAAAAAGAGAAAACCAAATCTCTTAAGAAGCTTTGATTGATCTTTATTGATCAAAATTCAACAATGAGAATCATATTATATATGTACGTGGTTTAAATGCATATTGGTCGGTAAATAAGTCGTTTTCATAAATAAATGGTCTAATTTTTATTTTAAATACAACTACGGTGAATTGGTTTTAATATAAAATCTAGATCCTATGTAATACCATTGATTATAAATACTAGTATTAGTACATAACAAACAGATGATATATAATATATACGTACTCGTATACTGGGAAAAAGCAATTTTATCCTTTTATCTATGTCTGTAATAATTTCCGAAAATAGAGGATTGACTTACATACAATCTTTTGTACTTGGTATGAAATTTCTGGGCGAAAAGCATGAAGTAGTTCATTATAATATTAAACTGATAGACCAGGAAGGGTGTCCACTTGTAGTTGGATGTATTATATTTTGACGTCACGTTTCCTCGATATTTATTCCCAGAGTTGATACAATCATTCCTTTAAATCCTCTCCCCCCCTCCCGTATAGCATCATATACCTTATAGGGTATTCTGAGTACACGCATTTTGAAAGGTTCCTTGTTGATTATTGACAAAGTAAAGTCTACCATTTCTTTTTCGTAATCGTATTTACTCCGTTTACAACTGTAAATCTTGATTTTTAAAGTTTGCTCCAAGCGTCTAAGATGCTCTACCGAGATTAATTCGACTGAGTGATACGCGTGTTTTGGTGGCATTTAATCAATAATAATATTTTAAGTACGCGTGAGTTTAATAAAGAAAATAATTCTTCAACCAACCAGCGAAATCAAACAAATTCAGCAATTATAAGAATATGTATTATTCGTCGAGTTTTCATGCCGTTTAACCAAACATAAAACATACTGATACGATTTGTACAGTACTACGAATTGTTTTCTAAGATATTTTTTTTTTTTAAACTTTTTGTCGCAAAGCGTACCCATTCAATAATATTATTTGTTAAGAATATATTATAATATTGTTGCTGAACATAACAGTCTCGTTCACAGTGCGTGTATATGTTCATATTTTTATGTTTAAAAGTAAACACAATCGCGGTACGGAACACTTCCTGTTGTTAATACTCGCGTTATTTCGTCATATTATGTACGCATCGCGACCATGAATTCGCGGACAAGTACACTTCATTACGTTAATTGTGACTTACGCAGGCGCGCCTACAACACCGGTGGTATAGCATAACAATATCGTTAGTCGGCGAATCTAATCGTCATTCGGCTCAATCAGTCTCGACTCCTGCCGCGAACAAACGAGACCCGATAACATTTGTCTGCTGCAGAGACGACTCGTGTCTATATAGCCATACTATACGCTTGTTGAATTATATATTCTAATTGACTTAACTACGAAAGTATGGATCACAATAGTACGATTGTTTTTGATGAACGTTAAAGATGTTCCGAATCCAATCCGTTAACGATTTGTACCACGTCATATTATTGCGTGGAATTACGACTCGTTGAAAATTATTGGGAAGAAAAAAGAAAATCGTGCGATAAATTTGATATGTTTTCGACGTTGTGGCTCGTTATGAAAAAAAAAAAAAAACACGATGCCGATGAAAACGAGAAAACAAAACGACACATTTCGGTCGAACGAATCTAATGTCCGAAATACGATATACGATGAAAAATAATATGAACGCTTATAAATGGTAAAATATTGTTCTAAAATCGTAAAACTACAACCGTTGCTCTATTACGTAGGCGAATAATATCGGATAAACGGTTTTCAATGTCTATGCAAACTTGTATTTTTATTCTTGCAGCGAGGTCAACCTTTTTTTGTTTTTTTTTTCATGTTTCAATGATTAATTTTCACAACATCATCACGAGCTTAATACAACATCATTAATTACACCCGCACTCGAACGTAGCTGCCGCCGAGGTGTTCACTATAAACGGTTATGTAAATAGTGTGCACATTTACATAGCGGTCGTTGCCGCTGCGCTGCAGCGGGTATTGCATTTTTTCACCAAACGATTCGTCAGTCCATTCATGTAAATCACACTATACGCGCTGCGTGTAGCTTTTGATTTAAACTTTGCATAATATCACCACGGTCGATGTGATACAACGTTATGTGGTCGTCTGAATACGTACGCGAGTGCACGGTGTACAATAGAGAACAGCGCCATCGGGCGATGGTATACCTACAATAAATATAATTATGTTTTACGTTGTGCAGCGTACGTTACATTATTGGTCCACGTCTGTATAGATCGGCATTTTTAGCGAACCATCAATTATTCGCGTGTCGCTGCGAAACGCACGCCCCGCGGCGGGTTCAAGTCGAAATAACACATATATCTGTGTATATCATGTTCTTAGAAATACGTTTTGGTCGTAATCCTATTAATTTCTTTTTTCTCCGGAGCACCGCATTGTTTGTTTATTTTTTTCCACCCTATCCGTGGATACAATTAATTTATTTCGTCGACTACTTTTAATTAGTATTCGATGTAATGTGCAGTGTTACACGAGTGAGCGCGGCGTGCATTGTGCAATCCGCGGTGATTTGTTGGAGCACGATTAAAATTAAAGCTCCGCGCGAACACGATTTAACCTTCGCACAATGGAATAACACGTCATGCGATCATATATATATATATATATATTGGTATCCATATTCAAAAAGTATATCGTAAGAAGTGAAAACAAATTAAAACTCTTTTTGGCTCGGTAAATTACATTGTTATATGTGCCCGTAATATTTTTAATGCACTCGACTTTTTTTATACGATTATTCCGATTTGCAATTTATCTTACTTTTTAATAACTAATTAAAATGTATAACAATATTACGTGAAAAAATCGTGAGAGTCCTGACGTCGATCGTTTCGAACTCGAGTCAATTCTTTGTGCTAATAAACAACTTGAAATGTTATTTGTAAACTATATATAAAAACTTGGAAACATATTACCATTTAACAGTCCAAATACGTTTAATGGTAACAAGAAAAAATAAAAGGTAGTATTTCGTTTGAACGCAAAAAAAAAATATATATATACATATACACATATTATATTATAATGTACGTTATATGATTCGTTTTAAAGAATAATATATTGTCTATATCAATGCGGGAAATCACATAGACTTGTACACGGAAGGAATTTCAAGTATTTCTTTAAAAAATCAGAACAAAAAAATTAATCCATTAAGTCTTCTATATTAATTTCAACATTTTAAACTGGTATTAATACAGTCATCGAGTAACCAGCTATTGTAGTGTCTAAAAGTATTATTAACATAGGATATACAAACAAGAATTGTACAAGTGCGCTAATATCTAAATTCTCTATGACATAATACGAATAATGAAACGAACCGGACGAAATAATTTTCATTTGCATATAAAAGTTCGAACCCGACGTTTATTTGAAAAATATTCGTTAAGCAGAAATATACATTTTTTCATTTCAAAAAACTCGTTAATAAAGAATAAAATGTATGATAATAATATTTTATAATTAGGGAAGGGATTTAAATACCCAAAAAACAAGAAAAATGCCTTAAAAAATGATTTAACAAAAAAAAATGCACTAAAAAAATGCCCTAAAAAACTTTAAAAAGTGTTTATATTCAATAAAAACAAAATTTTGAATTAAAAACTTGTAAAAAATAACACATTATTATGAAAAATCTGATAAAAAATATTTAAATACAATACAACTTTAATTAATAAACTCTCAATTATCTTCTGTCCATCTTCTTTTTACCCTAAAAAATTAATAGATATAAAATTCATAATTTCGTAACATTATAAACTTTTTGCTTGTAAACCGATGTTTTTGGACATTCAGAAAAAAATGCAATTTGCATTCAATATATTGTGCTGTTTTATTTTGACATATTTTAGATATTTGGAACAAATTTAATTGCCTAATATTTTGGCACTTATAAATATAATGTATAGGTAAATTTATAGAAAAAATATATGTACTTTTATTCATATATTATAGCGTGCATATATGTGTTTGAAAAACCATCCAAATCTTAAATAGTCAACTGTAACACTCTAATTTATAAAAAAATAAATTAAGACCCTTGGTCATCACTATCCCAAAACACAAAGCAAAAACTCTTAAATACCGTCAAAACCTAAAATAAAAGAGAATTATACTTTAAATTTATAATGTAAAATATCAAAAGAGTTATTATTAGACTAAAATAGTTTAAACCTCTTATATGAATGATAATAGTGGTAATATTAATACCAATTTAATAATAATGGCTTTTTACATTTCTGAACTAAAACACAAAACTATTGAATAAATTTTTTTAAATTAAATTATAATTTCATACTGCTGGCTTAAAATAAAAGTTGATTTTATGATTTGTTATTCTGTTACTGTCGAGTTTTCATCACTCCTATTTGAGACGTCTTCGTTGCATCAATAAGTAACAAAATTGTTCCTTATAAACTTATTTTTCACAACTGTTTTAGTGAAAAGTAGATTTTGATTTACGATGGATAATTTAATTGATAATCTTAATTCAAGTAAGTACGATTTAAAAATACATATCTTTTCATAAAAAGTACATAATAATTTGAAACATAACAATTTTCCCAAAAGTTTTTTAAAAACTAAACTATAAAAAATATAGTAGTACTCATAATAGAACATTTAAAATTTTTCAACGCTTTTCAAAAAACATTTGTTAAGAGCTATGTTTTTATAATATATTAAAACTAACTTCAAATTATGAAGTGTTAAATCGATATTTTGGAAAGTTATAAATTGTTAAAAATATTGGTATTAAAAAAAAACTGGTAGACAAAAAAAATGTGTGGAAGTGCTTACTAATCTCGCAAGATCTCATTTTTTTAGAGAAAAAATGCTACCAAGTTATTTATAATGTTTGTGTTTGTTACTAATATTTTTGTTCTAGACAATCTACCATTGCAAATTTGTTTACAAATTGAATTAGAACACTTAATTCGAGAATTTAAAAAATGCTATATCTCCATTCCTTTGGCATACAGTAAATATAAATTTAATTAATAATCTAGAGTTTTGATGATAAACCTATAACAAATTACAATTTATCTATTTATTTATATAACGTTTCTATATAGTTATTGTAATTTACTATACTGGTTTATTAGCTTAATACGAGTAATTATAAAATATTAGCGAAATATGAATTTAATTATCTTATTTTATTTTCTAGATGAAGAACCTAGCAAAAGTAAGACCAAAAAAAGAAAATGTGATTTTGAAACAATAGTTCCAAAAAAACAAAAAAAAATAGAAACAATAGGTAAGTACAAATTTATTTATGAAAATCGAAAAATAAAAGTTAGTTAAATTTTTATATAAAACTTGAAAACATAGTTAATATTATAAATTGAAATAATAATAAAATCTAAGTAATAAGTAACATTATAAATATTTGTTATTTAGTACAGTAGTTATGGATGTGATACATTCATAATCACCACATCACAGTAATTTACTGTAATGGTTTATTAGTTTAATACGAGTAGGTACTTATAAAATATTAACGAAATATGAATTGAATTATATTATTTTATTTTCTAGATGAAAAACCTCGCAAAATTTTTGATAGAAAAAGAAGATTTTTAGATTCAGAAACCAAAAATCCTAAAAAACAAAAAAAAACAGAATAAACAAATTACAGGTAAATAAAAATTTATTTATGATAATTGAAAAAAAAAGTAAGTTACATTTTTTTATAAAAACTAGCTTACATATTTAACATTAGAATTTTAAATAATAATAAAGTGTGTAACTAATAAGTATTAATATAAATATTTTTTTATTTAATAGAATATTTATGGATGTGATATCGTAAAAACCAAAACCACTCCATACAAATAATGAAATAAATACGGTCCACACATTTATTATACTTTTATAATCATAATTAATATATGATATAAATTATTAATCTTTTTTAATTGTGTTTACAAACTTGTTATAGTTTTTTTTTTTTTTTTTTTAGTTTGTTTTTGTTAATATTATATTATTTGAATTATTTTAAATAAATAAATTTTGTTAAAATTATAACATTCAAATTGCCTTATTACTTTAATTTAATTTATATAAATTTATAAATATAAAATTCAACAAAATCTAATTCAAATAATTTTTATAAGCCACCCCTAAACAAGTTTCTTGGTAAATGTTCCCTGTTCAAGAGAAGTAATATTCAATTTTTTATATATATATTTATACCATATAAATATTTCCATTATTAATTGTGAACATACCATATTTCTAATGAAAATTAAAAATTAAAATTTGAAATGAGAATATCTGTTTTCATTATTGTTGATGACATTGAAATACTTATTCACATACTTAAAATTCAGATATTAAGTGACTTGTGCATCGAGGAATAATTGTAAGATATAAATAATTTTATTCAAATTAATGTTACGTTATTGGGGTGTGTAGTGAAGTTAGAACTAAATAGTTCCCAATATTTGCAAAAATATATTCTACTTCGAACTCATTGAAGATTTGTTGAAGTGGTATAGGTTTGTATGTTATATGTTTCTTTTTATTATTGGGAGCCAAACAAGGCTTAGGTGTAAAAATCACTAATTCAATCGCATTATTTTTTTCAAAATAAATGGGCATTTTTTTAAATATAGAAATTTCACGTGGTTTATGTAGAAATGCATGGTTTCACCTTGTTATTTCTGATTTTCTAGAACTATAAACTATCAAAAATTAACTTTTCTCCATCTTTTTTCGCACCAACATTTGACAGTATTCGCATTTTTATTTAAAATTTAAATTTTTTTGAGCACTTTTTATTTCAGGCAATTAATGTAAAAAATCTCTTTTTAATCTTAGACTTTTCAAATACTTAATATTTGTTAAAAATGTCTAAAATGTGCTTCAATTATTATTTTCGGGAAACATTTTATTTAAATAAAAGTTTATGTCAAATCGATTATTTTTTTTTAAATTAAGTTTTTGTAATTTAGTTTTTTGGAATCGTCAATATCTAACGATGTTTTTAAAGGTATGTTATGTACAATTATATTTTCAACTACTTTTGTAAATTTTTGTAATTTAGTTTAATCTGTCGTAAAAGTTGGATTAAATTGGGTTGTAATTGTTGCATCGTTTAGAGGTAAAATAACAGATGAGTGATTTGAGGAAAGATCTAGAGAATTGGTTATGTTGTGACGAAAAAATTAAGGATAGATCAAGGACAGATCAAATATGTCTGTTATCGGCTATGGTTAATATATTGTGTTAGGGAGAGAAAAAAACCATATCGTATTAATAATAATAGACGTATACGAATGTAAAGTTACATATTTAAATATTTAATAGATTTTCGAATATCGTGATAAATATTCTGAGTATTCGAGATGCAGTCGCAAAGCTGTGTTGTTACTTATTTTAAATTTTATGACTTCGGAATGTATGCTTTATTTAATCCGACCGAATTAATAAGATAATTCTGTGAAAATATCATTAGTACATATTATTTTATGTAGGAACTTTATTATTTTTGACTTTATCATTTTTTGAGACTTAGTGGTAGATGCAATTTCACTCGTGGCTTTATGACGATTCTAATTTGTTTTATTTAAACTATTTCTTGTTCTGTCACAACACATTTTTACTTTCACGAAAATGTTTTAGAACTTTTAGTACTTTTTATAACAAAAATGAAAAATACAGATCACCAGGAAAGTAAGGACTAAGGACTCTTGACAGTAGTTAATAACAGACAATAGTTAGTTCATGAATTAATCAACTCAAAGAGTCGACTCTTTTTATTAAATTATAGGAGTTGAATCAATATTTCAAGAATCAGATTGCGAATGCAACGAATATAATCTTGTCATGGTTTGATAACAATAGGTTTTTTTATTTATTTTATGTTCTGAATTTGTATATTTTTTTAAAAATTTCGAAAAAAAGAAACAAAATAAAAAAATTATAAAAAAAATAATAGATGCTTAATAAAAATTATTTATAACCCTCATGTATATAATGTAAATTTTATGACTAATTTTTAATATAAACATAATTATATTATGTAACATGATAACATATTAAAGTGTAGAATCTTAATAATTTGAATTTTATAAAATTAGTAACCTTAACAATTAATATAGTTGAATACGAAATCAATTATAAGATGTTCTGGCTGTAATAATTTGCAATTGTTGTACACGAGGATAAATCGAGTGTTTTTACGAAGGACGATTTTTATTTAGAAATTTATGAAATTAAAATTTATTTTTTATTCAAATACTTGGAAATTTAATACCTAAAGCTAATTTAACTATATAGCAATATGAATATTCTACTTTAACGTCAAAAAAGCGGTTTTTTTTTACGCATGTTTGAACAATTAAACTACAGCAATATATATTACATTAATGACACAATGATACTTTTGTTTATACGTATTTCTTATGATAGAATAAGTAATTGTTTAAACTTGTAATATTAATACAAGGTTAATAGGTGCAGTTCGATTTTCACAACTTCTAAAATATTAATATTAAAGTGTCGATAATATTTTTTACAAACACGTACAATTTGTGTATACAATGTGTGTACGCAGAGGATTGTTTTACGAATACGATAATTGATCATAGATTTCAAATAGAAGGGCATCCGCCATAATAACACACCCATGACATTCTCATAGTTCTTAAAAAACTCTTGTACTGTGTGTTTTTTTTTTTTTTAATTTGATACCATATCGTTCGAGAATAGTAATTTATTCGCATATAGCAACTAATGAATAATTAACAATTAAATTTGAACTTAATGAAAGACAATGAGAATATATTATACCGTGAAAATCGAAAGATTTTAACTGTTTTAGAAGGTAAAAATTGCAGGTGGTGTACATCAGTTGCGAACCACATCCTTATCCATGAGCATGGTGTTTGTTGATTATCGTTTGTTTGTAACAACATAAAAAACAAAATCGATAAAAAATAAGTAAGTAGTTTGAACATATTTTTCTGAGACCGAAAAAATTAATTTCCTATCTACACACTTGGATCAACGTTAAGTACGACAGACCACCGCGGCTGGTTAGAAGCCCCAGATATAATTTAGTTACACTTGCTACAATGAAATACAACTTTTATGAAATCCCTCAATCGCAATTAAGTGAATCGTACAATATAAATGCAAGGATATCGATTGTTCTTTTCGCGTTCGTGTGTAACAGTTAAGATTAGATAACGTACGACTACTAATAATTATCATAGGAAACATTTTGTGTTGTTCGGAAAAAATAATAACATTAATAGCGCATAAATACTATACGTACCTGTGTACAGTGCCTACGCGATTGTATACTATGTTCGACTGTGAGTATAATAACTTTAATGATTTTAACGATTCGTTAGTTTTCCGAATCTTTATTTAAAAAATGTAACTGCTGGTGATAACAACGATATAAGTTTTAATTATTTGAATAAAACAGGAAAACTTAAACACCTATACAAGGTAGGTAAATAGCCTTAGACCATGTGTTTTAAAATCTAACCTGCGTAAATATTTTCGTTAATTCAAATACAAGAATACTCATTTTACATAATTTTACGTAACTTCTCTAATTTTTTAATATTTTAAATTTGACAAGAATGTTTTTCGAGTTAATACATAAATGAAACGCCGTGTCTATATCTTTGAGCATATACTATATAATACGTAGATTATAATTATTTACTCACAGTTATAAAATATAAAAATTTTCTAATACAATAATAATTGTACACAACCATGCTCATTAAAATAATTATTATTTATTTCTCAATGCGGTTCACATCGCTTTTGTCCTTTAATTTTGTTCAAATAAAACTGTGTATGTGTTTACTTTACAACTATAAAAAATGTATGAATGGAACGCACAAATATATGCTTAGCATTACAAATATTTGTAAAATTATGTTCTTCCTAATATTGTTTTACAAAAATAGAAAAATACACAATTTTTCTTCATAAAATGCTAGACTCTATATAGTAAAATATAAATTCACTGTTAGATTTAAGATATAAATACATACTTACTATTATATTTATACACGTATGACATTTTATTAAAATTGTATTAATATATTAATAAATATATTTGTATAAATATGTGTATAAATATAGAGAAAACTGTTTATGCACGTAGGTTACACGTTTAATATCTTGAAGATATAGAATATAGAACTCTACTTGTTACTATGTAATATGCTGATATTGTTTTTTATTTAATTGTTATATTTTTTTAAACTTATCTTGATCTATAAATAATAAGCTAATCGTTTGTTATAGCTATATATATTTTATAATTATAACGACGTTTTGTTACCGATCTAGAATATTATTATTGTTAAAAAAACCGTTATTTCTGGCTATTTGCAGTATAATATAGTAATGTTGGTAACGCGTAAGGGTTAAATTTAAATAAAATATTTTAAATGGAAAACAACAAAATAAATTGATACGTATTTATAATAAAAATATTGTCTATAGCAAAATTAATTAAAGTAATAGTGTCAATGTTCTTTTTTCTTTTTTAATACATATTATTATTTGTTATATCCACAAAACCAATAAGTGTTTATAATCACTAATTAAGATATTTTACGGCTATAGTTTGCTAATCAATTTATATACTTTCAAGGATTCCTACGAGTCAATAACTATTATTAATAAGAACCAATGGAGCGTATAGTAATATTACACTATGTTATTTATAAAATACAATATTATAAAATACTATTGTGGGTAAAAAGAAAAAAAAAATTCTTTATTATTAGTGTAAAAAAAAAACATAAAAAAAATAAAAAAATGGATAGCATTAAAAAAATCTAAACAAACGTATATAATCATAAATAAGCATATATTCTACATAAATCATAAAAATTGCAAATCAGCGTTTATCGTGAGCAACGTTTATTTCAGGGGGTGATCGGAGTGGTATTATCCTTCCTTAGAAAAAAACTTATATCTACTCGTAAAAATGTATTTATTTATTAACTATTTACTCCTATGGCATACCGCACACCACATATTCCTCTGTAAATTGACTACACCACTCCGGAACAAAAGGTCTGAAATAAACCCTGATCATAGGTCTTATTAATTAAATTTACTACTTGGGTCTTGTTCCGTAGTTTCACGCAATCCCAATTACTCTATATTTGTTCAGATTACTGTGTTTAATAGAGTTTGATTTTGGGATGTTGAGAAAACTGTTTTATTCCAAGATTAAATTTAATAATAGTAGGCATGTCTTCGGAGGAATCGCATTATTATTATATCGTCACCTTAACCATATCATCATTCCAGTAGTTACATATTTTATATGTTTTTACTGAGCGGCGGTTTAAGACCTTATTGGTTCCATCGTTTGCGAGTACATGAAATCAACGCGATAATTGGTTTCTGTAAAAAGCCGTATATATTTTATTCTATTCTATTATATTTTAATAATAAAGTGTTATTATATATAATTATTTTATTTATATATTTATTATAAATACGGTATATTTTATTTTCAACCAAGTACGCATGCATTACAATAGTTTTATACGTTTTTAACCGACCACCGAGCGTTGTTTATTTCGCTTTTAAAACTTTTACATTGGTTTAACGACGGCTATGCATACAATAAATCGACTCGTTGAAGATATGTTTATGATACATTTCAACGAGAGTTAATGCACTTAAAATTTGTAACCGTCCGGTTCCGTTATCCTTTGAGGTGCGTGTATTTATGACCAGCATTAAGAAACACTAGCTTGAAATGGAAATCCAAACCCTTTATTTAGACTGTAACAATTTGTATACGCATTCGTTGGCAACAGTTTTTGTTAAACTTACACACTGCGGCGTATGTTTCTTTTACGTCTTTTTTTTTTTTTATCGTGAAGCACGTCAAAGTTTTAGCTCAACGATCGTGTTAAAAAATTATTATAACTTATTGTTGATTTCCAGCGAGTAAATACGTTGAGTTTAAGTCCATTAAAATAGTCTTGTCTAACTTTATTTAACTTATTATCATAACAATAAAAATAATAATAATAATAATAATAACGATAAATAAAGTTCAGCTAATGTGATTTGATTCCAAAGCGTAGGACGAAAATTATAAGTCGAATTAGTGTTTATATTATTCCGTTACAAAGTAAATTCCTATATTGACGTATGCACCGAATTGAATTATTAAAAAATTTTAATGTTTACATTGTTGGTGATTATATTTATAAGAGAAATTAAACGGTTTGCGTACGTATATACTTGTCGATTTCTCGTACAACATTAGGTAGACATAAGTGCGAATATTCGCGAATTTTTGGTAACACTCACATCATATAATTATTACGACGAATTTTATTCGATAATAGGTACGATCGATTTTCGTTTTGACGGTATGAAAGTCACAAAGGTAGTAGTTTCTTCAATGCGATATACGATGTATTATGTACGCTGAACGATTGGATAATTTCTACTCTACGATCACGGTAGCACTAAATAATCGTGTAAAATTTCAAACGTGTATATCGAACGGAAGACGGTGTATAATTACGCGCATTTCGTTCGGAATTATGTAAATCGACTGCGAAGAGTAAGGTAGTTAGCGTTTGTCGGCGTGTTGCAGATGGAAAAAGTACGAAAATCGATGACCGACGGGCGTGCGAAAATAATCATACGCAAGTACCCGAAGGCGCCAATCCCCATTGTATATTATTTTTGAAAACGGAGTATTCGAATATAAAAAAAAACATCCGAATGTGCCAAATATATGTCGTGATACTGAGTTATTTTGCCCGAAAACCGACAGTTCGTTTAAGTATACAAATGTAAAATACTTTTCGCCTTTTAATAATTAAAAAAATTTGTATTTTAATTTAATATAACTAATTGAAATTATTGAAATACAATACAGTACACATTATGTTTACAAATGTATTAATTTTTATTATAGATTCTGGGTGGAACAAGAAATACATTGGTTTTGTATTTTTCAAATTTTATTTTTGTTATTTATTTTTATATATGTACATTGTACACGTTTCGACTAGAATGATTGCTACAATCATCACAATCATTGGAGGTTTTTGATAGGAAATATTGTCTAGTTGGTACTTTGAGAGTGTCATTTTACAAATTTAAACAGTAGCAAAAAAACTGACGAAAAATTATAGAAGAAGAAATAAAAAACTTTTGGTACATCGGTTTTTGACATTTTTTGACAATATCAAATTTTTGTTTTAATTGTTACTCAATAACTAATAGCTGAAGAAAATTAAAATGTTCGTAGTATAATAATATAATTTTTATAAATAGTATGATTTTCAAAATAATTCAACTTGTTTTCGTATTAATAAATAACGTTTGAAAATATCATGTTTCTAAATTTTTTTTGCAAAATATCGAAAAATTATTTTAGCTTAGTAAAAGATTTAAAAATTTAATATTTGGTTACACATCTGTTACTTGTTAATGAAAAAAATTGAGCTTAATTTTAAAAAAAATTTTAAGAGCGTTTGATTATTTATTTTTCCTAATCAAAAAAATTATGAAAATACCTACACTTTTGTAGTTAAAATTCATAGTTCTTTCAATTTTAAAACAGCTTAATATTTGACTACAAGATTTTCCATGAGATTTTCTTTGTGACATTTAAAAAAAAAAAAAAATGTATTGGAAAATCGCCAAAAAAATGTAAAAGTATTAGAAAAAAGAAGTTTAACAAAAATACGGTATTTAAATGATTTTAAATAGTACTTTATGTTATTTGATAGTTTGATAGTTATTCTATAATTTTTAACTGTAGCGACTTAAAACATATATTGAGTATTTATATATTAGTATCTTAAGAATATTTCATGATTTTCAAAATATTATAATGACATTTGTGCTATGTATAGGCAGTTCAAATTTTTGATTTTTTTAAATTTTAACCGGTCATAGTTTAATAATACAAGGAAGGCATAACCAGATTTTTATTGAATTTACTTTACTTTTTTTTTTTAAATTCTACTTACGTTTCCAAGAAATTCGGTTATACTACTACACAAGCCATATTTATAAATATAAACTGATTCACCCAACCCCTTTCACTCAAAATTGTTTTTTTTTAGAGCATTAGTACATGGGTTTCAATTTTAAGTGACCAATATAGCAATATTATTCACCCATTCCTGTATTACTACAGAGACTTACCTGACCCATAAAATGTCGACCGTTTTTATTTTATGCGTTGCTTGTTTCGTTGTTTTCGTCCATTGTTCAGCAACAAATAAAATAGTCAAGTACAGAAAATACGTTGCTTGTTTGATAAATTTTTGTAAATTCTTCCGTTGGCGCTTACGTCCAATCGATGGTGCATTTGGTAGCCGTACAATAAAAGTATTGCAGCGAACGTAGCTCTCACTCTACGGCATATTGATGCAAAAATGTGACGTTTCAACGTGATTGACGTATTGTTCCGGATTATGTTTCAAAAATGAATTGGATTTTTCCGTTTTTGACGATAATATGCGCATTGTTATACGACTATTATTGTCGGTTAGATGTGCCCACGTGGACGGTGGCAGCGGTAGGCCTAAACTAGGAAGACGAGTAGTGGCGGTGGTGGCGTGCACAGCGCCGCTGACGTGCGTCACGCTTAGCGTTGCATTAGGTCAAATGTCAAAAAGGATAAACAAACGGAGGAGGAGAGAGAGAGAGAGAGAGAAAAAACGGAGCAGGTGATTCTTTTTCGGGACCGAGTGCGACGGCAACGACGGACAATCATACATTATATTATGAGGTAGGAGAAAGTAGTGGCGGTGGTCCAGTAGTGACGGCGGCGGCGCGCAGGAGAGGACGACGAGGACTACAGTATGTTTGTAGTATCGCAACGAGTAATGATAATACGAGTGAAAAAAGAATAATAATAGATGAACGGTAGTGTGGGGTTAAAGGAGCGGGGGGAAACACCGCAGGTAAAGTGTGTCCGGCGACGGCGGCGGCAACCATTCGTTCATTCCGTTGTGCGGTCGGGTTCCGTGCGTGTTGTCCGTTGTGTGCGCGCTCTGTGTGAGTTCAGTTTTCTACTCGTCCAAACCCATACGAACATGTGCGACTCGGATGACTGCCTACATTGTGGTGAGTACTTTTTTTTTTCCATAATTTTATTTATTTTTATTTTTCACGATTATTACATCAACATTTCCTTCGCACGGTGCACGCAAGTGATTTTGTTATTTCTCTTTTTCTCTCTCTCTCTCTCTCTCTCTTTCCGTACACGCTTCGCCGACTCCGGGGGATGTTTTAAAACAAACGCAAGTGCATTGTAAAGTATTATGCTCTCGTAGTCTCTACCGGAAACGTTCTCGTCGGTTCGGGCACAACAGCGTAATGGGTAACGCGTCATCGCCGGTAGTCGAGATGTTTTTGGTGTCCAACAAACGCCGTTCGATTGTCTTGCAGTAATTTCTGCGCACGCGGGTAAATAGTAGTGTCCTGTGCTGTAGGATACGGATCGTGTCTTAGATGACTACAATATATACATTTTATGCGAACGATATGGATTATCGTACGAGAACAATACGTTTTGATAGAAATCATTTTCCTCAAATTTACTCGTTTCGAGTTCTTCTTGTAATCGTATTTGGCTTTATCGTCCAATTTCGGTAAACGCTATTAATCATTACATTGGGGCGTTCAAATCTCTGTTGGGGGCAAGTGTTTTTTTTTTTTTTTTTTTTTCATACCCGTTATAATGATACGTTCTAAAAGTCGAAAGAAATAACGTTTTATACCAAATTGGCCTTCACCGTACCGCAAGTCGCGTGATTCGATGTTATATCGTTCACAGCAGAACAACAAACGATCCTCTTACGGTACGCATACGTTCAGGAAGTCGTTTCGCCTGAAAGTCATAAGTGGAGGTCGATTCCATAAACACTATCCGGCACTATACGTTATACCATAACGATGCTAAAACCATCGACGTTTTATTACATAGCATGGTTGTTTACATTACTATTCGACTTAACATTTTAATATTACTGTTGACGAATTTAAAAACGTGAACCTTGTACACCGTTCACGCACTCATCAAACGTCCGGAGTTTTGAACTAAATACGGTCGAAATAATTATAAGTAGCATTTAAGTTTTAAACCACATAAATAAAAAATAAAATTTCAATTATTTCCGCTTCCACCGTGCGGGTACATCTTTCTGCGTTACGATGTATAATTTATTGTGTATGGCACTTTTAGAGGACGAACCCTACATACGGGTTTAGAATACCTATTGTTAAAGATTCGTATTCCGATCGAATTCATAATATAATAGCGGATAATTTTCCTTTATATATTTCTTGTATCATTAATCACCGTTCCGATGATAAATTCATACGCTATGCGCACTGTAACATCGGTAGTTGCACCTGTTCTGTATGGATTCTTTCATTTCGTAATGCGCGTCTTGAAACTGCTGTATCTACCAGTTTTAATCGGGAAAAATATTATACATTGGAAAAGAGAAATAAAAATTCTCCATGATTTTCAAACATTAAACTGCATATTTTATTTTACATCAATACACTAAAAATACACTACTATACTCGTATAATGTAAAAACTATGTGGTTAAAGATGAATACTACGATATTTATATTAGATCAATCGTTTGCGCATAATGTATTTAAATAAGAAAAAACTAATGAAAAATACTAGCTTCATAGTTTTATTTATAATCTATGTATTAAACGTCCATATAGGTGTATTAGTGATTTGAATGATAAATTATCTTTATAACATCAAATTAATCTAATTTTGTACGATATATCAGGTACGCTAATATTCGATAATGATTTCCCACATCCCGTATTTGCATTATTCATTGAAACGAATAGTAGTTAAAAACACACAAGTGCTCACAGTACACCAAAATATTGATAAAATATAACGTTTGAATTTTAAAATATAAATTGTTTGATATTAAATTCAAGTTCAGAGTCTTATTCCCACAGAGAAGGAGAAAGAAGGTGATAGAGAGCGTGATAAATTAATCCAATAACGGTATTGATGATGCGTTTTAGTTGATAAAATTATTTATGAGGTTTGAAAATTAACATACATGCAACATACGTGACGTCATTCTATTAATAAATCGCTGTCGATTTCCGGTTTTTACAAGTGCAGTTATTAAACACGCGCTCGCGATTTTCGAATGACCTAAAATGCGTAGAGAGAAAAACGAAAAAATACTTTGGATCACGGTCGCGTCGTGTCACGATATTTTTTTTTTTTTGTGTGTCCAAGAGTGGTGCGACGTGTGAGCGCGGTGTGCGCCGTGTCCGAGAACGTACGACGCGCTTATAATACTTAAAACCATAGGCGTGCGCAGACCTGTATTTCAGATGGTGCCCATAATACTTTCGGCCTTATCATAACAAAACGTGTAGGTTTGTTTCAAAATTATAACGCATAAATAGTTAAATAAACAAAACTTTATTTTTGTATGTAATATTGTGTTACATTGGTCCCGACGAGTATGTTTTCCTTGTAACTCGCATATGTTTCTCGGACAGCTTCAATTATTTAGGACTTGTACATTTGCAGTCAGTTGTAGCCGTTGTATGATCATAATAGGTTTTAGCGCGACAATTTAGAATGATCTGTTTTATTTTTTCTATTCGTTTATTACTTAGCGAATGTTTTAGAAAAGATTACGTTTGATCCGAGAAACATCAGTTGAAATGCGGACCACTTGCTTTTGGAATTTTAAAGTGTAGGGCCCCGTTCGCAACGTTTCGGGAGGTACACGCTTATGCACAAAACGTACAGTGTTGCACACGCGAGCGGATGTCACAAACGCGTTTCGCCGACAGAGCATAATAACGCGTCGCAGCAGTGCCCGGTCAACTGGACTGCGCACGACGCGTACGGTTTGTTTTCGTGTTTGCCAACATACGTTACCCGAAGCCCGCGCGACCCTACGGCGTGTACGCGCGACCGTAACGAACATTATTACCAGTACTATTGTACCGCGATGCGACCGAATCCGGGTCGTCCCGGCCAGCGGTCGAATGCGGTTTACTACGACGGTGCCACGACAATCCGTCCGAACGGAACACGAGCCCTGAACAAACCGAAAACCCGCAGTCCGCGATGAGAACGGTATCCGCGCAGTGCCGTCGAAAAATTATCGTCGCGTCACGCACCGCATACGACCCGGGAGCGCCGACGTGAAAACAAATAAACGAACAATTAATTGTCCTACGCGATCCCGTGATCAACAACAGTTTTTTTTTTTTTATGTTTCTGTCGCAGTTCAGTTACCCACGTCGTTTCAGCTACACCAACAGTCCGGGGCCGATCTTTTGCGCGTCACTCCATCCGCGACGGCGGCGGGGCTGTCGTCGGTCGGAGGACACCGAATTGCCGCGTCCTCCGAACGTCGATCGGTGCTGCGATTACCGATCGAAGTCTTTGCGCAACGTTTTCCGCCGCGCGTACCGTGTCGGAATGCGGCCGCGCGCGCAGTCTCTCCCCGCGACGGGCACACCACACCCGCTGCGCCGCGGCAACGGATTGCTCAACAGAAGACTTTTGGCGTGCGGCATCGTCACGTACTCGTTTACACATAAATATATAAATATGCGTGTTCTGTGTGTGTGTGTGTGTGTGTGTGTGTGTGTGTGTGTGATTTATTATACCGCGCGCGCGAGCTATAACTTGTTAAGTGTACATTATACGTGTGTACAATAACCGTATTGAGAAACGAACAATTTGCGGTTTTCGTGTTTTCGCGCATTGGCGTCTAATTAGCCGATTCACAGTCGCGCGCACGTTACGTACATTTAACGGGCGTGTGTGTGTGTGTGTGAGTTTACGACGACAACGACGCTGTGTATAAAAATATCAAACGAATTTTCGTCGCGAACCGCATTTTTCGGTCGGGTTCGGTGCAGTAAGCACTACAGTTTAGCAACTGCAGCACATAAATTATACACCTAGGTACGCGTTACGCGCCGAGAGCGATTACGAGAGGGTTATAAACACTGCGCCGTGGCGCGCGACCGTTTTAGAGCGTTAACCGTTTGGAGTTATACAAGAATACGTGGCCGCGGCGGCGTATTCCGCTGGCCGAAACGCGATTTCGCACAGATTATAACGAACAAAACAAATATTATGTTTACGTAAGACCGACGTCTCTCTTTTTTCCGTGCATCCAATGGAAATTTATGAATTATAATATATTACCACCTACATGGTTTACGAAAAAAAATAAAATAAAATAAGAAAGAAAATGTGCGTTTAATTTTGTTCCCGCGGGGCAAAAGGTGATTTTTTTTTTTTTATTTACGTCAGACGTATAAAAACGCCCTTTTTCGTCCAAACCAACTGTCATATTTCATTATACTTTAATAGGCATGTACCGATTTCACGTGAGATCATTTTTCGAAATAAAAAAAAGGTTCAACTTCTACCCGGCTCAGGTAAGAATCTTGTCTACGGATTGCACATACTGTCATTGATCTTCGGAGTCGTCGAAATATACCTTGGTTGCGACCATAAAAATATGTATACACAAATATTACGTCCCGTACCGCTCGAGATTAGATTCGTTCATGTACAGTGTATTTATGTATAATTTATACGGCGTTTCTATCTGTACTAGATTTTTAAAGCTGTTCTACAAAATATAATGCCGTTTACGATGATAATATAGTGTAATATCCTATTAAGCCAATATATGGACAAAACCAAATAAATAGTTATTCACAGTAGTTATTCGTGGTTAATAAAAAACTTTACACAAACCGTTTCTACTATTAAAAATTAAAAATTATCCACCGAACGTGCATGTCCTGTTCTATCAGATGGTTATTATTTATTCGCCTCTGCTTAGTATAATAATTCGATTCGTCGGTGAAGTTTTTTCCCCCAAATAGCTAACTAACTCACTAGCCAATAAGACAGTTGCAATAAAACTCATCAGTTTTAGAAATTAAATTTAAAAATTTTAAATAATTTAATTACCATACGTTACAACTATACTTATCTACTATCTGTAGTTATTAAAATTTGCTATCGTCCAGAAACGATTATTCTTTAACCGCTGTGGAGGATATTAAATAAATTAAGAATTTTGTACATAGTAGTTGTCGATTTGTAATAGTGAAAATTAAAAACCAATAAAAATCATTGGAACTTATTAATAATCTATTTTGCTATAAGAGAATTAATAACGAATTCCGTTCTAATCCAGATAATATCTCGAGTGAAAACACTTACCATGTTTTTTGTTACTTATTATGTTTTGCGTTTTGTTTCCTGTAACCATCATACAATATCATATGAAAAATTTAATAGCACAGCGTCGTTTTTATTAACCGTTTGTATGTGGTTAACTAGTTTTTACAACATATTATTATTGACGTTTTACTACAACGAATTGTATTGTTTTGATTTCGTCTCTTTTATTTTATAACGGATCGCCGCCACCGTCTATTAAACTTTCACGCGCGTGAAATATACACACATTTACTAACGGTTGCGGAATAGAACAATTAAGAACATAATACGCAGACACGTGTAAAAGAAGTACGCTTAATTCAATAAACGTAATGGACGAATGAGGTAAGAAATTTACTTACGGATA